>JAEQBH010009788.1:0-77344 GCA_016808115.1 Tetrastigma voinierianum
TCGCTCTTAATGACACGAGGTTTAATTTAATTTTGTCGAGTTTTTAACGGGTTTGGGTTTATTTTCTCAATCAGAAATGTTCGAATTATTGTTACTACATGTAAAACTGAGAGAAAATTAGAAATTTTCAAATGACAAATGTTAATAAAAATAATAAATTTCCATAAGGGTTGAAGAAACTGAAAATTATCTAGATCTCCCGGATGTGAAGCAGTTACTTATTTGTTAAGATTCGTCTGTGAAATCTAGTGACTGAAAAAAGTTTGTGATTAAGGACAAGTGGAAATTTTAGATTTTACGGGTGATAAGTTGTCAATGACTCTAGAGACGAGATTTTATGAAAATCTCGAAAGTTAGGAAATGGCTTGGGCTAAGTTCATTTAAAATAAAGTGAACTGAAAATAAATAAATTGTTTCAGGGTAGAAACGGACCCGAATGAAACAATATGAACCATGTATCCAAAATAATAATAAGCCCCCTTAGATTATATTTTAAAAATAATTTTTATTATTTTATTTTTATACTTTAATATAAATAATAATTATTAATATAATGTTTTTAATAAATAGTTTATAAAATTTCTGTGCTTTTTTATTTTTTATGAAAAATATTAATTTAATATAACAAAAATAAAATAGCAAATATAAAAAATTAAAATTTAAAAATAAAAACAAAAATAAAATGTAAGCAGGCGAGTTTGAGGAATTTTCCCATTTCCTTCCCCCACCACATTTTAATTTTTAAATGGAGACAAGTTTGGGGTGAAAAAATAAATGGACAGAGATTCGGGATGGGGATCGTAGATCCTAAACCCTTAGTTGTCATCCCTTGGTATTATATATTGCTAGCTTTTCTTCTTGTTGTGCAGAGTTTTTCTTATTTTTGTGAAATGACTTTTTCTCGAATAGAAAAGCCAAATATTTTCTACTTTTTTCTATTCGAACTTTTTAAAAAAAATTTCAAAGAATAAGTCGCTAAAATTTAAACAACAAATTAATGTCGAAAACTATTTAGTTTCAATATGAAGTCAAAAAACAAATGCCACCTAAGTTCCCAACTATACTACTGATCGCATTTTGTGGATATTTTGCAGTTTTCAGTAAGCTAAACTCTAAAATTATCGAGTCAATCAAGCACGAAGAACTGAGTGGAACTCCAAGATTGCATCAAGTCCGTGAGTTATGGCGTAAAACAAAAGAAAATACCACTGTGGTTTTACAGGTTGCGAAAATTCCTCGCAACTCCGTTGCACTTCGCAGAAAGCTACTAAATTTTTGCAACCCGGTCAGATTTTTGACCCGTGCCCTCAAGCCAATTATTTCTTTTGTAATTTTTCCTAAAATACCCTTCATGTAATAGTGGTATTCCATGTATTTTGGTAATTTTGCTTGTTTTAGGGGCTATATAAGCCCATTTGTACTTACTGAAAAGAGACTTTTTCATTCTGCAATAAATACAGAGAACCTGAGTGGGAGTTTTCCCGCTTCTTTTCTTTTCTCTCATTTTCTCTCATTTTCTTTCACTTTTCGATCGCTAAACACCCTCATAGATGGTAACCTAAGGGATGTTTATTAAACCTCTTTTCTCCTTGAAGGAGGGCCACTGGCTACGCTTTGAGGTAAACTAATGGTTCCCTATGTTTTTAACGCAAGCATTTATTGGCATTTCTATGTTTCTATCTCACTCTAGGTTTAAATCCTTAGATGTACCTTGATCGACTAGTACTCGCACCTTAAGGTTCAAGTGGATGCTTATTTCTAGATCCACTGTACTCCTGCTAGTTGCCATTTATTTGTTACTGTAGGGTAGATCAAGGAGATAAATTTTCATCAGTTCAGAACATTAATGCTCAATAAATGCTATTTCAAAAGGAAAATTAGTGGCTCGCTTTATAGCCAAATGAAGATCCGGTTCGAGAAAGGACTATAGGTCATCCTCCCCAACGTGAGGAAAGGGAACCGAGGACCTCTCATTTACCTTAGGATTTCAAACCCTGTGGCCCAATGCTTCAAGGAGTTCTTTTTATATTTTTCTTCACCTTGTTTTCAGTTTCCGAACATTACCTCATCATGACAAAACCCCAAATCCAAATTGAAATTCACTATTTTCAGCCAACTGCTAATCATTTCAGACGAAGAAAACCCATCCTCACCCGACCTAGAGCCACTATACTGCAGTAGCTATGCTATGGCAGTAGGAGGTTTAGGTTTATAAATATTTTTTATTCCGAGCACCAAATCTCTAGCCTCTACTGCATTTGCCTGTGAATTAAATGGCACTGTTGCCGGGGATGGTGCCTAAGTGCAAGTGATTAGCTTTTGAACTTGTGATCCTCGTCATACTATCGTGAACTTTATCTCTTTCTAAATTTTCAGAAGTTCACCTAAGATTGATTCCACTTTACATCGCCCATACACAATCGTTTTTTTTTTTTTTAATAGTAACCTTTGGTAGCCTTTGCTTTTGTCTCTTGTCGGTGTTCGTGTTTGCTCATATAGGCTTGATGCACTAAACTGGACAGAAACACAAACAGTAAAGTTAGAAAGAATCAGTGCCCCATAGGAACAAGGCTGTGAAGTGAGCTTGAATAGTGATCAGATGGAGCCTCCACCTGAGGAACAGCAGAGCCAATAGGGGATACAAGAGGAATCCCAATGCATATAGGTCCATGAGGGACCACATACATCCCCCAAGGGTGATCAGACCTCATGTATCGTGTCTCACCGCAGGACATGATTTTCGGGGTCCTACATTGTGCTCTACTCCCACCTCTCCATGGTATGAGAGTGAGAACCCTATTCAGACACATCCGAATTTGATAGAAGTCTCCAACACCTTCAAAGAGGATGTTTCCCCACATGGATCCTCGATGAGGTCAAGTTTTTCCCTTCCGACTCTAAAGGATAAGGCCAAGATTTGGCTCAACTCTCTAAGGTCGAGGACCATTCGGAATTAGACAGAAATGCAGGCTGAGTTCTTGAAGAAATTTTTCTCCACACATAGAACCAACAATCTGAAGAGGCTGATTTACACATTTACAGCCCATGAAAATGAGAAATTCTACCAATGCTAGGAAAGGTACTTGGAAACCATCAATGCTTGTCCTCACCAGGGCTTTGACACATGGATGCTAGTCATTCATTTTTATGAGGGAATGTCCCCTGCTATGAAACAATTATTAGAGACTATGTGTGGAGGGGACTTCATGAGCAAGAATCCGAAAGAAGCCATGGACTTCCTAAACTATGAAGCTGAGACATCTAAAAATTAGGATGAACCAAACCTAAGAGAAGTAGAGAGGGTGAGGCTCACAACCACCGGGCGAGGCATGTATATTCCCCCACTGAGGGCGTGTGGAATGAAGGCAAAGCTATCCACCTTGTCAAGAAGGTTAGAAGAGCTTGAAATGAGAAATCAACATGAGGTGCGAGCAGTGGTTGAGACACCTGTGCTGCCCAACCAGCTTTGCTTCATTTGTCAGTCTACCGAGCACCAAGGAGAAAGATTATCCAATTATTCTTCAACGTAGGGAGATGATAAATAACAAGCCAATGTTTGCGGGTCAATACAAACCACCAACCAATGCCCCATACAGCAACACATATAATCCTAATTGAGGAACCACCTCAACCTCTCCCGAAACCAAAGCCTCCAAGATATGTATCCCTTTAGTGCACAATGAGTTACAGATGTTCTTCACCAACCACAACCACCACCATCCTCATCTCCCGGCCGAGCAAGCTATAATGAATTTAAGCAAAGTGGTGGCGCGTAGAAGAACATAAGGCAAGAAATACTGCTTTCAACCGCAGGATCGATACAAAGAGAAAGCACACTAAACAAAAAGATTGAGAACCTCGCAATCGATCTTTGCTCCAAAAAAATCGATAATCTACGTATTCGATTTCTAGGTCGACAAACCAAAGAAGAAGAAAGGAGTTCCTCTCATACACAACCTATCCTAGGGAGTGCATGAATCGAGCTCTTCCAAATGAGCCAACTTCCGCATGTAGGATGAAGTCAAAGGATCATTTTGAGAAGTGGAAAGGAGGTTGATCGCCGCAGCCCAAACCAAACAGGATCCAGTAAAGAGGAAAGGCTTAACCGTAAAAGATCAGGTGATTAAAGTAGATGCGCTGAAGAAGAGCACACCCCACCTTTCCTCAAGCACTAAAAAAGAAAGAAAAGGCCATCAATAAGGCGTAGATTCTAGAGTGCTATGTGTGAAAGTCAACATCCCCCGCTGTGACATGATCAAACAGGTTTCAACTTATGCAAAATTTTTAAAGGACTCAGGTACGTTGAAGAGATGGTTAAATGTTGATAAGAAGGCCTTCCCGACAAACAAGTCTGCCATTATTCAAGACAAGACCTCACGAAATACAAAGATCCGTCATCTCACCATATCCGATGAACATCTGGGGAACTCAGGTAGAAAAGGCATTGCTAAACCTGGAGGCCACACAACCCGTTCTCTTATTCTGCAAGTACTGGCTCGGGAGAACTTAAGCCCACCACCATCACATTCGCTGTCCCTGCGAAAGCAAACATCCATAAAAATTCGGCGTACAGAGTGATGTGTTGATACAAGTGGACAAATTCTATTACCCCGAGAATTCATAGTTTCGATATAGAGCTAGCTGCTGGAGCCACTATGTGCCTATAATCCTTGGAAGACCATTCTTAGCCACCTCCAATGCGATCATCAATTGCCGAAATGGAGTTATGCAACTTACTTTCGGGGAATGACTTTGAACTCAATACCTTCCACTGAAAGCAAAAGCATATGCAACTAAAGGAAGAGGGTCCAAGAGGAGGTTTGCATAATTGACACTATTTCCTAGAACAGTTCGAGCAAAGAAAGAATTGCAAAAGTATGTGTCGATCGAGGAGTTATCCGATCGCTTTCAAGATCCGTGAGGGAACCTAAAACTTGTGTACCACTGCATGTGCCATGGAGAAAAAAAGAAGAAATTCTACCTTATCGGGTTGAGGAAGGAACCTATGAGCCTCAAAAGTTGGATCTCAAACCTCAGATGTGGAATTAAAGTAAGCGTATTACTTAGAAGAAATGACAATGTCCAGTTGTTATATCCTCCCTACTCAATGCTTCACAGGAAAACATTGACATCCTCAGTGGAAAACAAGAAGTTATTAGGCAGGAAAATCTCCATTTGAAGGGAATTAGTCCTTGGTTTGCACACACCACATCTATTTAGAAGGTTGCGAGATCACTGCTGCCCACAAGATTGAATCCCTCACATGCAAGAAGTAGTACGTGTGCGTGTTCCGAAATTGCTACAAGTCGGTAATACGACCATATCCAATAAAGACTTGGGTGAGTCTAACCCAAGTTGTGCCCCAAGAAGTCTGGGGTGACCACTGTACGCAATGAGAAGGGAGAGGAGGTAACCACCCGCCTTGCCACAGGTTGGAGGGTATGTATTGATTATAGAGATTGAATTATGACAAGAAAGGATCACTCCCACTACCCATGGACCATCTTCTCGAAATAATTTCTAGGCACCCTTCATCGCTTGGATGGCTATTCAAAGTTATTTCCATACTAGATATCAAAGAGAGGACCAAGAAAATACCACTTTCACCTATCCATCGGGACTTATGCTTACAAAGAGAATGCCCTTCGCCTACGTAGAATGCCCCCCTACATTTCGTAGATGCATGCTTAGTATCTTTAGTGATTTTCAAGCAGAGCACACATGGAGGTCTACATGGACGACACTACAAGACATCAGGAGTTTTAAGAACAGCCGATTAACCCGAAACCGTCTTTGCATAGTGTATAAGAAAATTTTGGTGCTTAACCTGGAAAAGTGCCATTGGTGGGTCAACCAAGGAATCAGGCTGACATATCATATCCAACAAGGGAATTGAGGTTGACAAGTTTAAAATCGAGCCTATTTCCAAATCCTACCTTCCACAAATGTGAAGACTGTGAGGCAATTCCTTAGACATGTGTGTTTCTATAGAGGTTCATCAAGGACTTCGAAAATTACAACCTCTTTACAAGTTGCTAGAAAAGGATGCTAAATTTGTACGGATGAAGACTCCTCAAAGGAGTTTTGAGAGCTCAAACCCACTGACCACTACACCAATAGTGAGGGTCCTTAACCCGCACATTGAGGTTATAAGACAGAAATTCCTACATAGGAGTGCTTCTCAAGAGAGAAGACGGGAAACCTTATGTGGTCTACTATGCAAGAAAAACTTTAAATGAAGCACAGAGAACTACACTACCACAGAAAGACAACTATCAGAATGGTCTATGCCTTGGATAAATTTTTACATACTGTGCCTGACATCAATATCTCATATCATTTATTCAAGATTCCTCTCACAAAGAAAAACTACAGTTTATTAGATGGTTCTCTGCTTCAAGAATTTAACTCAGATCATGATAAAAAGGGGGGCGGAGAATGTTGTTGCATCATCTCTCGTGACTAATAATAAGACATAACACTCCACAACCTCCAATCACCGACGAAGCCCGAGGAGTCCTAGTAGAGAAAGCCCTATGGTATGCTCACATTGCCACTTCTCGGGCAATAGGAAAATACCAGTTGATTGAAGGCGTAGAACAAGAAGTTTTTCTTGCAAAGATTCATTCCTATCATCGGGAAGAGCCATTCTGTTCAAATATTGTGCGACCGATAATTAGAATGGTGTGCTTGAGGACAATGTTAAGGAATACTCACCATCGCTATGAGAGTGCATGGGAGGTCATTTTGCTTCCCAAAAGACTGCCATGAAAGGGCTTCAACCTTGGTTCTATTAGCCTTCTCTCTTCAAGGATGCCCACAACGTATGTCGTGCGTGCGACAAATTCCAAAGAATAGGGAAGATCTCTCGCCGTCACATGATGCCCCTAAACCTAATTTTAGTAATTGATTTATTCGATGTTTGAGGCATCGACTTTATGAGGCCATTTCCGGTTTCCTTTGGATACATATACATATCAAATGGACTATGTCTACTGGTTAAAGGCTCCATGCAGAGTAAGAGAATTACAAGGTGGTATTAAATTCTCAAGGAAAACACAGCCAAGATTTGGGTCCCCAAGGCCATAATCGTTGATGAGGTTCACACTTTAACAAACCTTGAGAACCTCCTAGCTAAATATGGTGTGGAAAACAAAAAATGGTCACCCTTACCATCCTCATCATGGTCAAGTCGTTTCCAACAGGGAAATCAAGACCATATCGTGATGAAAGTGGTGAACTCCACCGCAGACCCGGCCTCCTGCATCAACACAACCTCGTGGTACTGCACGCCTTTCAAGACCATTCGAATGTCTCCTATCGCCGCTTTATGGCAAGGCATGCCACCTTCCCGGGAGATCGAATATAAGCGGCATGGTGAGCCATCAAAAAAGTCGAACCTCGGATTCGGGAAGAGCCCGCCTAAAAAGGTCCCCACATCAATGAATCGAAGAATCACAACCATGCCAACTCGAACTCCTAAAAATCGCGAAAAGACATAATAAGAAATGGCATGATAAAAATAATAGTCCGCAAAACTTCTGCCAATGGGACCAAATATCGTTGTATGATTCGTAAGCCCACTTCCCGGCAAGCTCAAGTCAAGATGGACTGGTCCATTCATCATCCATCAAGTCCATCCTAATGGATTAGTGGACCTGCTCAATTCCAAGGATAGCAGGGTATTCAAGGTCAATGGGCAGAGGCTAAAGCCCTATGCAGTATAGTTCGCAGCAGACAAGGAGGAGATCCCCTTCCTTGATCCTCCTTGAACCTGAAAGGCTACCTGAGTGGGCGTGGTTTCTGCAGAGACTCAGAAACCACTCCAAATTTTGTTGAATTTTTGTTTCTCCTACTTTAAGTTTTATTTGTAATTTTACATAATTTCCTCAATCTTAGCTTAGTTTTCCTTATATTTCTCATTTCATATGCACATTCTCATAATTTTGGTATTCTGACTCTGGGGTGTAGCGAAACCGAGTTGTAGCTACAGAGTTGAAATTTCGAAGGGTGCGAAATTTTCGCAGCCTGCAAAAATTATAGCTGCCTGAATCTTCGTCTCTTCGATTTCCTGCCTCTTCGTCTTCCTACATCTCTTCGTTTCTTCTACCCTACCATAAATTTACCTAGATTTTTTAACCTAGTTTTTAGTGCCCATTTATGGACGCTAATTAACTAACCCTTTCACCTTCGAATCCTGTATAAACCCCATCCCGCACTCTTTCCTTCTCATTTCATTTCCTTTCCTAAAGAAAAGAAATTCTCCCAGCCTCTCCATTCCCTCCCTTTTTCAGACATCCGAGCATGGCTAAGACACGCGGTGGGCACAGCTTCAGGCCTCGAGTGCGGCTTCTTCTCCGCCCCCTGCCGATGCCGGTGTCGCCCTTACCGGTGCAGTCGCCCTTGCCTCGAGTCGAGCCTCCTCCTGCGCTCTTGGCCGTGGCACTTCTCATGCCCACATTCACGCTTCCTCTGCCCCCCCCTTGAGTATGATACATGGAGTTGGGCCCTGCTCCTCCTATCTCCTCCTCACCGGCCATCAGAAAGGGTGTCCACCTCCAAAGAGGCTCGGACTTCGGGCAGGGCGAAAGTCATCGATTCGAGGCCCCGAGCACCATTCCTTGTTCGAGGACAGATGACTTCTCCCGGATCTGTCTCCCTCTTCTGCTATCGACATCCGAGTCTTCCATTGGGGCCCCATTACAGGGAAATTGATTGCGATTGCAGGAAGTGCCGCGGCCAAAACATATTATGATTTTCGACTTTTGCTGCGATCTCGGCCTTTCAGATTCCATGAGGCTTGTCTTGTGGTACTCCACAGACTTTTATGACCGTGTCGGTTTTTCTACCCACTGAATTAGTCATTGAGTTCTACACTATGACATCAAGCAAGTCCCCCATCCCGCCATCCGCTTCTCCATTATTAGCCGTGAGAGACACGAATAATACCAGGCAGTGCGGCTAATTCGACTTCCCAATTTTCCTAGCCAACTTCGGCGACTACGAATATGGCCCCCACCCTCGCCTTAGGAGATGATTTACTTTGACATCCGAGACACAATAGCAGGATCTATCCTTTTCCGGAGACAGATCCCCCCGAGTATGCTCCTTATCGACCATATACTGCGGTCCAACCTCTTCCCACTCCAACATATCGTACAACGGAGATGGATCTATTCTAGAGGCTCTATATCGCATATCCGAGGGTTTTTTGTTCAGCCCTATTGAGCTTTTCATGACCTCCTTGTTCCACTTTAAGGACAAGGTCCACCGTAGGAACCTAACCCGGGCTGAGTCCATACCCCTCCTATTCCTAAGGCTACAATGCTAGGTGTTAGGGCATATGGGTTTTCTTGTTGAGCCCTAATTAGAGCGCCGCCTGATATTAGGCCATTCTTCTTTGTTGGCAGTGGCGGCTTGCCGTGCTTTCGGCCTCCACCTGGGACTCATTTGAGGACGCAATGGTTACCATCCTGCAGAGAATACAGAGGAGCCCCATATTGCACCATCCGCGGCTCCCGGCGATCCTTTACTCCATGCACATCGTCGGCATTCTCTGCTGCCTCCGGTGGCGGTTCTGACGTCAGTTGGACTGGTAATGGTGCCACCACCGCATCACATCTCCATATCCACTCAAAATTTTCTCCTCTATTATGAATGCAATCACACCTTCTCAACCATGTCGGCATCTTTTGCATTTGCCCACCTGACTTTAGTTGAGAGGATGTGCCCTTCTGAGACCTCGATTTACGCAGGAACCATGCCATCCTCATGCAGATTCAGAGTCACCTAGGCCTACCTCCTATCTCTCCATCAGTACCTACCCAGGCCTCTTCAGATCATCCTCTAGCAGCACCAACAAAGCCACCCACCCAGCACCCTCCCGACTTCATTAAGACATGCTAGGCGGCGACAACAACGAGATTCTCCTCGGCTTCATCGCGGCTCCTCGGCTGCCTGTGAGAGGATGACATACCACCAACTACTCACCAATGAGGAGGTAGCATTTCCTTCTCTAACTTTCCAATCCGAGCCCCATTGAGGACAATGCTGACATTTGGTTAGGGAAGTTAAGAAGGAGTAAACTACATTATCTTTTACTACTATTTTAGACGAGTCGTTTTGTTTTGTTCAGTAGCTTGTTGTTTGTTTTGGTTGTGAAGCTGTTAGTTTCTTTTTGTGAAGCTAAAAATATAGTCATATCTCTTTTTATACATATCATACAGCTTACACTTGTAGTTTCAACAATTACACCCATTTTTTTTTGTGTTTTGCCTAACTTGCAGTTTGAAAAGTTGAAACATTGTCCAATTCTATTGATGTTAGATTAGTTCCATGCCTAATTGGGTAGATGATCAGTTGAATTCTTGTTGCTTTCGACCTTTTTCTTCCACCTCTAGCTAACCACACACTGTGCACATCAGGTTTCAATAGTAAGCTGAAAAACTGTCTAGCCTCCTAAATCTTGCAAAAGCCTGACCTAGTTTTTTTTACCACCTTTAATAAGTTAAGGACCCCCATGAAAAGGCTACAATGAGTCTTCCCAGAAATAAAAGAAGTCAAAGAAAAACAAAAAGAAAAAAAAAAGAAAAAGAAAAGAAAAATTGCAACGCTTTGCCTTAAAACCGAGCACGGTCCAAGGGGTATATGGTGAAAGTCTTTAAAGCCCGGTGCCCTAAGCCAATTGGTTGGGAGCCACCGACTTAGTGCTCACTACACAGGTGAGTAGGCGGAGTTTAGCAAGTTGTAGGTGTTGGAGTTTCGAAATCATTTGAAGTCTGGGGTGAAACCTGAAGAGTTAGTGGTTGAAAATTCCTTATGACTTGATGCCCTAAGCCTTAATTGGTTGGGAGTCATTGGTGGATCCTCATTACATGGGCCCGTGGTGAAGTGGGTTCCTCGACATTGTACCCGCAACACAAAATGAATTATTGGAATAAGAGTGGGTCACGATCTATTTGTCGGTTGATGTACTAGGTTGTGGCAATAAACGGATTGGGGGAAGTACAATTTGGCGGGTTTATTATTGAAAATGGCCATATAAACACTTAGATTTTAGTGGAAGTTCTAGGTTGATTCTCTAGAGAAGGAAACTCTTTTGATGCTGAATTATGTACGGCATTCACTCTCTCAGATGATTATTGGGCAGGGTTTCGGTTATTCTCATTGAGGGTTAGGTATTACTCATCCACATACTTTTTGAAATACCATTTTTGAGAACATAATTTTATTATTGTTTTGTTGCTCTTTCTTTCTTTCATTGCTAAGGGACTAGCAATGTGTCGGTTGGGGGGAGTGATTAGTGCCCAAATAGTGCTATTTTGAACCCTGTTTATTAGGGGTTTTGAGCACTTTTTGTGTACTAATCGACTTAATTAACCCGATTTGCACATTAAGGTCCCGGTTATACTACTGATCGCATTTTATGGCTATTTTTGTAGTTTTTGCACGGTAAACTCGCCAAAATTATTGAGTCAACTCAAGCACGAAGAATCCGAGTTGAACTCAGTATTGCAAATCAGAAACCAAAAGAAAGAGGAGAAGAAAATGGAAGAAAATGGGCCATTGCAAAATTTTGTAGGGTTGCGAAAAATTTCGCGACTACTCGATTTTAACTTGATCTGTTTGACTATTTCTTTATAACTTTTCCTAAAATACCCTTAATGTAATAGTGGTATTCCATGTATTTTAGTAATTTTGCTTGTTTTGGGGGCTCTATAAGCCCATTGGTACTTACTGAAAAGAGACTTTTTCATTCTACAATTAATACAGAGAGCTGGGCGGGAGTTTTCCCGCTTCTTTCCTTTCTCTCATTTCTTTCACTTTCTCGGCTGAGCACCGCTACGGATGAAAACTCGAGGATGGTTGAGCAAGCTCCTTTTCTCCTTGAAGAGGAGGGTTACGGGGCTACAGTTTTGGGGTAAACTAATGGTTCTCGTATTTTTTAACATAAGCATTTATTAGCATTTATGTTTCTATCTCTCACTCTAGGTTTAAATCCATGCGATGTGTGTACCTTGATTGACTAGTACTTGGCAATCTTTTTAGGGTTCAGTGGATGTATTGCTAGATCCCACTTTGAGACTCGATTCAGATTACCATTTATTTGTTTAAATGAGGTAGATCAAAGGAGATAATTTTTAACATTCGGGAACATTTATATTTCAATAAATCATATTTCAAAGGAAAATTATTAGGGTTCGTTTTATAGCCAAATGAAGATGGGTTTGGGAAATGACTATAGGTCATCCTCCCAATGAGAAAGGTAGGACCTCCTCGGTTACCTTAGGAATTCAAACCACAGTAGCCCCGATACTTCAAGGAGTTCTTTATATTTTCTTCACCTTTTTTTAGTTTTCGAACATTACCCCTCACTTGTTTTTATCAAAACCCCAAATCAAATTGAAATTCACCATTTGAGCCAAGCGGTAATCATTTGTACAAGAAAACCCATCCTGTGTTCGACCCTATAGCCAGCTATCTTTGCGATGCATTATGCTGCGATGGGAGTTAGGTTTATAAATATTTTTTATTCTGAGCACCAAATCTCTAACCTCTATTGCATTTGCCAGCGAATCAATATTAAGGATCAAGATGAGCTACCTTGGTACCACGATATTTACCAGATTTTATCACCCAGTCATTACCGGTAGTGGATAGGGAAAGCATTGAGACATTTAAATGCCCAGTTGTTTGTGGGGATGCACTATATAGAAGATCACCCGATGGCATATTGTTATTATGTCTAGACCGTGCCTCTATGGTCAGTGATGAAGGGATAATCACGGGAGTCTATGGCCCACACATGGGAGGTCATATGCTAACAAGTAAGATCATGAGGACTGGCTACTTTTGGTTGACCATGGAGACAGATTGTTTCCAGTTTGTACAGAGATGTCTAGAGTGTCAAATGCACAGAGACTTGATACACATGCCACCTTCTAAGTTGCATGCACTCACACCCCCTTAGCCATTTTCAGTATGGGGCATCGATGTGATTGGAAAGGTCTCCCCGAAGTATTCCAATGGGCATGAGTACATTTTAGTTGCCATTGACTATTTAACCAAGTGGGTGGAAGATGCTTCCTATGCTAGATTGACAACAACCAAGGTGGCCAAATTCATCAAATTGAACATTATTCTCTGATATGGGCTCCCTCATGAGCTGATTTCTGATAGAGTGATGCATTTCAAGGGTGAGGTGGACACGTTGATTCAGGAGTATGGCATTCAACGTCACAGATCATCTACATACAGGTCGTAGACTAATGGGGCAGTTGAGGCTAGGAATAAGAATGTTAAGAGGATTTTGAGAAAAATGGTCGAGACTTCTCGAGATTGGTTAGAGAAGCTCCCTTTCACGTTGTGGGCTTATCGTACATCTTTTTGTACCTCTATTGGAGCTACCCCGTATTCTTTGGTGTATGGTATGGAGGCATTGCTACCTATTGAGATTGAGAGAGGATCTTTGAGAGTAGCACTAGAGCAATGAATGCTCCCGAGGCCAGTGGAGCTAGATCTCGTTATGATCGGCTTAGCCTTTTGGATGAGAGAGGAGGTGAGGCGAGCATATCATGTTCGGGCTATCGAGGAGATGACCCGTGCATTCGAAAAGATTCAAACTGGGATGTTTAAAAGGCGACCTAGACTTTAAAGTCCTCGGGGGATTTATCAGTGACCCTAGAGGCAAGTTTAGACCGACTTAGAGTGGGTCGTATGTTGTCGAGATTTAACGAGAGAGACCGACTGGGCGACAGGACTAGATGGAAATTAGTTCATAGAGCCCGGGTGAGCGATGGATCATTAAAGTTTTATATGTGTGAGATCATGGTCAAAGGATGGGTGGCCATCACTTTGAGTAGCCATATTCCCTATTGCACACCCATACATTGATATATCATATTGCTAGCCCTTTGAGCCTCACGTGGTTTATTATGGCCTTTTTTTTCATTCAGCCTTGCATAGATTTTCTGACCTCGGTTGGGGGCACGCCGCAACTATATTTATTAATTGGATCTATGAGCATTATGTCATTCGCCGTTTGTTCTTTCTTTCATCATTACCTATTTCTTTTCTTCTCCATTTTGCATCTTCACTTTGCTTGCCTTTGAGTTTTGTTTCTACAATCTTATTTCTTTTCAGTTTTATTTTCCCTTGTGTAATGATGACACGCTCATGTCCCGGAGCTACAGGTTAGGTTGGTCACACCCTTCGTTCCACCCTTAAGGTTTGATCTAAGAGTCTTAGTTTAAGAGGACCATTTGGGTTTGGGATTTGAGGTTCATTGGTTAGATTGTGCTAGTGTGGCATTCATCTTACTTTGTTGGTTGTTCGGTGCAAAAAATGAAGAAAAAAAAGAAAAGAGTTATGCTCATTCGATATTCAATTCATTTGTATTTGGGATTAGCATGGTTTTCCAGCGGTACTATGGTTTGATCATCAGAGGTCATTTTGGATTGAGGGACTTATTTTTCTTCTAAAAGGCAGGTGAGAGCATTGTATGATCCTTTTCTCCATGGATTGGGGAGACACATTGGGAGTGAGGTTTAGGTTTCCTTTGTACCAGGTCCCTTGGGTCGTTATCCATATCACCATTCCCATCTTATGGTGACTTGCCTCAATTTGGCATCCTCGGGATGAGTGGTTCGTCACCATCACTCATTGCTACACTTGTATCCCACCTTGTTTCCCTACTTTCTTCTACACCCCTTTTCATTTTCTTATATCCTCATCGATTGTCGTCTCGCTTCATGAACGACATGTCTTTTGGTGTACATCACCTGTTGCTTAGCATTGTTCACTTATGTGTTGGTCGAGTCGCTTTGCTCACATGATTCTCCGACATTTAGCATTGTGCACACAGGGGTTTGGCATTATCTATTGGGTATTTAGGCCTTTGTTTCCCATGATTTCATTCACCTTTCATCCCCGGCCTACATTACGGTCCGAGTTGTAAGAGCACCCTGAGGCCATGAGATCTTGTGTTTTCTTTGACGCATTTTATTTGGATAGGTTCCGTCTACTGATTGAGTACAGAATGTCGATAAGTCTCTATTCTTGGGGAATATTGAGGGTTACGTATTGCCTGTCCATTCAGTTTCTTGCCTAAAGTCCATGGTAAATACAGATGATACAGAGAGTTAGAACCGTTAATGGCACCTTAGCTTGATGCTTTGACACGTTCACACTAGGGCATACCCCCATCCTTGCATGCTAGCTTTGGCTCTTACACATGTACACATGCAGTCTGTTTCGCCTAAAGACATTTTAGGCATCAGAGTTTGAGTAAGCCACTTATTCAGCTTGGTTTCTTTATATAATAGAGTGCTTTTGAAAGTTGACGGATCATATTCCGCGGTATTCATTATTGATAGGGATGTGCATCTTGGGGCATTCCTCTATTCATTGTCTGTTCGCTAAGCGCGGGGCAGTTAGGTTTTGATGATGTATTTGGGTTTCATCAAGATATTTGAGTTTAGATGTACATACAGGGCATACCCCTGTCCCGAGTTGTTGGTGGATATTAGATGTTATGGATAAGTGAGGAGGGCTTTTCCTCAGGAATGAATATGTTTGTAATATTTCCAGCTTTGTGACTTTGACTTTATGTGTAGTGGTGGGTTTCTAACATGGTATTGATGCCTTAGACTAGGGCATAGCCCATTCTTTGCGCCTTTGGACACATTTGATCCCTTCTTTTGTTTCGGGTTCTCCAGCATTGTGCCCAAATTCGATCCCTTCTTTTGTTTCGGGCTCTCCAGCACCGTGCCCGAATTCGATCCCTTCTTTTGTTTCGAGTTCTTTAGCATCTTGCCCGGATTCGATCCTTTTGTTTTGTTTCGGGTTCTCTAGCATCGCGCTCGAATTTGATTTCTTTGTTTTGTTTCGGGTTCTTCGAAATCGCGCCCGGATTCAAATCCCTTTGTTTTGTTTCGGTTTCTTTGGCATCGTGCTCATATTCGATCCCTTCGTTTTGTTTCGATTTCCTCTGACATCGCTGCGGATTCTATCCTTTTTGTTTGGTTCTCGACATCCGCACATGTTGATCCTTCTTTTGTTTGAGGTTCTCGGCATCGTGCCGTTTCATTATCTTTTCGGCGTGTGTCGGATCACTCATCTTCCTAGGCATTAAGCTCAGGTTTCTCTTAGTCCTTTAGTCGTGGCAACTCAGACATTCAGTTTCGTTAGCCTTCGATACTGGGTAAGGGGACAAAATCATTGGTCATCTAGGTTCTTCACTAGAGTAGTTCATTTCACTCTTGCATCGCTTGCACTTGGCACCCACAATTCACTTGTTCATTCACTCTACTAAAGAGGGGCATATTTGTAGACCCTCAATTTTGTCCCTGACACTTTTGTTTATCCTATATAGATTGTCACACTCGCCATCGTTCTCATATGTACCCAGATTAGAAGTCCTTTTAGGCTTAGTCCGTCTCCGAGCCTTGGGTGGGTTTGTATGTGTTACATTGAGTGCGTATGTAGTTATTGGCATCATGTCATAGGAAGCAAGTGGGGCCTCCCGAGGTTTTAACTCAATCAGAGTTTATTGGAGTATATTGAATGAGGAGCACTTTGGCTTGTTTCAATCATATCTCCCTCATTCGAACTCGGAATCATGTGCCATTTTTTTTGTTGGTTTCCTTATTCTTTAAGGAGTATTCTGACCAAATTTGAGGATTTTCCTCAATCGGTTGAACGAATCTCTTTGTGTAAGCAGCTCATCAGCACGGCTTGTTTGAGCCCCAGAAAGCCTTTGTTGCTCAAACTGTTTGTTCCTAGCACACTTGTAGACCTTGTTGGGAGTCGAAATTGAGCCTAGTTTGAATTGAAGGGTGGGCCCACCTTGAAGTTGTGAGAAATGTGGGTTAAGAAAGCTTGATTTGTTTGATGTTTGAGATGGGCACATTGTTCATTTGGTTTGATATTCGTATGTAAACATGATGTTTAAGCTTTGATGTTGGTTGCGTGCTTGTGTTGATTGGCTCACCTTTCCCTGCTGCGCTTGTAGCTAGGGACCATAGGTATGTGCTTTGATGTTGGGTAGTGTATTTCCACATGGATCTTAGTGTTTTAGTATATGCATGCTTACTATGTTGTTAGCTAACCTTTGATGTAGCATGTGGCCAAGGAACAGATGCATTACCATTTAGCTCTTTTTGTTAGTGTTAACTGGCATGATAGGTACCAATTAGGATTGTGTGTCATGCCATCTGTTTATCCTAAGTGACCAACTAATTTTTGACCCATATGCTCCAATGTACCCAATTCATTAGTAGAGACCAAGTTCAGAAGCAGAGTATTTGCGCAAAGTACCTTCTAATAAGTAACTTGATCCTTGGACCCCGAAATCTGATTTGAACCACTTTTTCTGGCCCGGGACCAATTAAGGGTTTTTTGTTCTTACTTGATTTCCCCCTTTATAAAATAAAAATAAAAAGTAAATGGCGACTCCAAACAACACCGTTTCTCATTTGGGGACGGATTTTCCAAAGCTCGAAAATCAACTCATTTTTTCTATTAATAGCGAGTCGTCTTGAAGCACGTGAATCGAGTGGGATCTACACTCTGAACAATGAGTGCGAAGAAATTTACTTTTAAGATTTTCCTCTTTTAAGATCTGACTATTTTTCCTTCTTAGTACTTCACAGCCATTTTTTAGGATTAGAATTTACTTGCCTCCATAGACAGGATAATGCAAGCCCTCTTCAAATAAATAGTATCAGTATCAATTAGACAAGAATTCCCTACCATGATTAGAGATCTCATTAACTGAGGTTGAGTTAATTCCTTTCAATTGAGGGTGAAACCTCTCAAAATTAAGTTGTCGGATCAGTAAGTGGATCATATGCCTCGGGCTATACCTTTATCACCCAAGAAAGACCTTGGCGGAGGTTAAGATCTTCACAAGAAGTGATGTATCAAAGCAATCTTAAAGTCCATTGGATTCGACTAATATTAGTGTGATTTACCCCTAAGTTACTGCTTATTGATCTCAGGTATTCTCAACTTTATGTCACTCAGAGGGATTCTTGGAAATCAGAACAATGATACAACTCTTTCTAGGTACCAAACACTGATATTCAGAACAACTCAATGTAGGATTAATACCAGTTAAATCACTCCAATTTTCTTACCCAAAACAACATTAAACTATTACAATCAATAATCCCAACAACATATTTTTCCTAGAGGGAGCTTAGCCTTTCAAATCTGTATCACAAAAGACAATGACTAGTTGATCAAACAAATGCATTAAGATTGCAATCAAAACTGAAGAAAAATGAATTCCAAAAAAATTCCCAAATTCCATTGAAGTTCAGACATAAATGAAACTGATTACATTAATTCATTTCAGAGCAGTTCGAATCCTTTACTCCTAATCTAAAGAAAACTAAATCCATAAACCAAACTAAAAAAATAAATAAATAAATAAAAAGAAAAAAAAAAAAAAAAATATATATATATATATATATATATATATATATATATATATATATATATATATATATATATACACACAATGAGACTTGACTCAACCTGAAAACCCACAGTGACTAGCCATTAGAAGTTGTAGCTACTCTTTAGGAGCTTACATTTATAGACTCGAGTCTTGGGCCACAAGCGAGGAAGAATCACATGCCGAAAAGCCGAAGTGCGCTCCTAGCTGGCGATGCCAGTGGTGATTGTCGTGGTGATGTCACGACATCGGAGTTGTCAATGTCGTGGTTGAATTTGATGTGGTGACATTGAAAGACTACTGTGCATTTCTTAATTTTCAATGATCATTCAATATCATGACGATGTCAAGACACTAAAATGCAGTGTTGTAGATCAGCACGATGTCAGCGACATTGCGCTGCAGTGTAGCACTCCTTCGATGCGACCGATTAAGTGGTCTGAACCGAAATCGAGTCTTTGATACCACTAAATTGTAACACCGTTTTTATTTTTTTCAAAAAGTGTAAGTGACCCGAATCCCAACCCGACCGACCAGATGGCGGATCCGAGCCGAGACTTAGTTTACTCAGGCCATTTTCATTTATCTTTATCAAAAACATTTATTTATGTCATTTCATTTCGGAGTTTTCAATTACGGAGCATTTCAAATGGTAGGCAGTAACATTGCTTTTATCACGATAGTTTGAAAATGGCACCTCATGCCTTTGCTGACGTTACCACGGCATAATGATTGGAATTAAACTTCTTTGTTACCAAATCTGCGTTAAAGATGGCGCTGCGGCAGAACATGTGCTTTATACTTTCTTTCTCTTATTTCTGCTGCTTCTTGTTCTTGGCCTTCTTTCTGTTCACTGATACAGCGCATAGTTAAAAAACTACCGCTAAGCATTTTCATGCCCAGTGGTTCTCTGATTCTCTATCTAACCACGAAACATGCCTTTATCAATCATGCTTGTTACTCTATTTCAATGGTCAATGCATAAACAATACATATGCTTACACATTTGTACATACTTTCATTTGCAAACATGCATTTTTCGATGAAACAATTCCTTCCATGATTCAATTCATGAGATTTAAGCATATACTCGTAAAGATGTATTTGGTTTACAATCATTTTCACTCTTTAAAGTTTGTTATGTCACCTTGACTATTCAATTTATTTTCTGACCGGATTAAACGGTGAATCCCGTCTTGTATCATTGATAATGCTTACCCATTTAGCAATCTCGGTTCACCATCGCGAGCGGATGCAGATTGGTGCATCCGCCATGGTCGACAATAAATTTCATACATCGTCACTTGACGGATCTGGTTCGTGCATCCGCGGAAGTGGGACATTTAGCAATATAATTCTTCCATCATGGCGGATGGAATTGGTACATCCATGAAGTGGGTCATTAATAATTCACTTCGATTCGTTATGTCACAATATGACAATATCATTTTCAATTCAAATAAATGCACATAAGCAAATATTTGACAATTCATCCCAATTTCTTTATTTCAAAACATTATGTGATTTCAGATTACCTTTCAATTGACATATGCATATTCCATACAATCATTTCACATTTACATAGTAAACTACCAATACACTTGAAGTAAGGATAGAGGTTCAGTGAACAAACCAAATTATCGATCCCTTGTCTCATTCGATGCAGGTCTAGGTCAATTTATCGTCTTCACGTACTGATCAAATACAAATTCTCCACTCTTAGTGGTTAAACAAATAATCATACTAAACGAAGCTTTGCCTCGGCGGCGAGGTACGGTACGTTTTCTCTCTCGTATACTCTTATATGAACCTCCATTAAACCTTTATTAGGGTCCCTAAACAATCAATGTACAAATACAAGACTTAACAATGCAAAGTGCAAAACAAGGTTGTTGGAAGCTCATTATCGGTACCCCACTTGTTAGAATGCAGGTACCAATCCCTCTCTGGTGAATGGGTACCGGTACCCCAACTTTTGGTACCGGTACCAATGTGCGGGTTTTGCTCAGAGATGGCAGATTTTGCCATTTCTCACCCATTTTTCTTCAATAAACCTCCTCAAATCCATCCTACACCAAAACCCACCATGGAATCTACCCAAAACAACTCCAAAAGTGGTTTAGCACCAATAAAAACCCCTTTTTCTTAAGTTAGGGCTTTTCCCCATAATCAAAATCACAAAAAGATGAAGTTAGGGTTTGTGTTCATACCTCAAATCACTTGGAACTCTTTGCCCTAGCTTCCTTCTTCCACCTTGATCACTTGGAATCCAGATGTAGGAAGATCTTCCAGTAAAACCTTTGGTTTTCTCTCAAACCTAGCCTTCTCTTCTCACTTTCCCTCTCAAATGTTTTGCCCAAATGCCAAAATGGGCTCTTCTAAGACCATTTGGTCTTATTTCTCATTTTATTTTAAGTGTAAGGTCATGTTTGACTTACACACAAATTCTATTTCTCATTTTTCTCCTTTTTGGTCATCATTTCACTTTCATTTATCATTTAATTCACTTTAGCATTTAAGCTTATTCTATTCTTAGCCCTTAGGTCCTCATTTTACCAATTCCAAATTTGTCCTTTTTACACTTGGGTTTATTTCCGGGTTCAATCAATTTCTCATTTTAGCATATAACATTTAATCATATGCTCACATATTCATTTCACATTTCCTGATTTATCGGTTTTCGGAAAAACCCAAGTTTGAGAAACAATTCATACCGGAATATATGCATTATTATAAAAATTCTAGGGTATTTTTAGGGCGTTACATCTAGTGTTGCAACATTGAGTTGATGTCGTGACATTGCTCTTGAATATTGAGATTACTTTCCGATGTTGTGACATTGCACTTCAGCTCTACTTACTTTAGTTGATGTCGCGACATTGAGTTGATGTCGCGACACTAGACCATTGTGATTGAACTTCGATGTTGTTCTGATGTCGCGACATTGTCTGTTAGTTCTGTTGTCGATGTCTTGACATTGGCCTGTTAAACTTCACCTCAGGTTGCTTTGATATGATGTCGCGACATTGCTTTAGTGTGTAGCGACATTGTCTGTGATATTCCTTCAGTTGAGTTTGTTAGATGTAGCCCGCGATGTCATGGCGATGTCGCGACATTGATCAATAAAGTCTTACCACCTTGGCTGCTTTGGTTTGATGTCGCGACATCACTAATCCGATGTCGTGGAATTGGATGTTTAGATCTCTAGTTTTCAAGCCTTGGCTGATGTCGTGGCTATGTCGCGACATTGGGTTGATGTCACCATCATGTCGTGCTAAAGTCGCGACATTGACATATCTTTGCCTTCCCCTCTTCAGCTGATGTCGCGGATATGTCGCAACATTGCAGTAGTGTTAAAACCTTCTCACATAATGTCGCGACACTATAAATCTGATGTCGTGACATTGGCCCTTTTTTTGCAAAATGTTGATTTCTGCTCCTTTTTATGCTAGATTCTGCTTCTTTTCCTTAATTTTCTGCAACACATAAATCTAGGTGAAAGCTCCATGATTTTACATTAAACTGAACTTTCAAGCTTGAAATATACTTGAAAAATGGGCTTAAAAATATATGAGTTTTAACTCATCACTTTGTCAAAATACAGCGGTTATTTGAATTTAGCGAATTAATTGCGATGGAAGAACGATCGAATGTTTCAATGAGAGTCCCCTAAGTATCAATCGAACCACGACGTAGTTATTAAACCAATTTCTAGCTTTATCGCCGAGAGCGGAAAAAGCTTCAGCTTGGTGCGTTGTGATCTACTCAGTTCATCTTAGTGTACCACCTGGTGCAAAAATTTGTGAAGAATCCGCGTTAGGATCTTAAATGAGCTGCCCCCGAGGTATTCTTTGCTAAACCATATTTATCATAGCAGGCTTTAACTCGAAATTATTTGCATCAATGGGCTGATGACAAATTCTGAATAGTCTTCATTCATCATAGATCGCCAACAATCCCCAAGTATCGGTTCTCGAAGTTCAGGCATCTCATTATGATCTTAATGACCCTCACTGAACCTGTCGCTATTTTGATCCTCCATTTCTGTGGTATCATCTTGTGCTTTCTTTCTTCTAAACAAAGTCCTTTCAATTTCCGGATCGAACAACAGTAGTCCAGTGATGGATTTTCTGGGCATGTAAGATTGGTACCTGAAATTATAAAATAATACTAGAACACAGACTAAAGAAATTGAATACAAATGAAACTAAATTAAAACTACAATTGAAAATAAGAGAAATAAAATAAAACTCCTGCATAAAAAGATTTTTGCTTAAATTAACAAATGTCTCTTTCGCTGAAATATTAATCCATTCCACTTAAACCTTGCTTTCCCCGACAACGCTGCCAAAAACTTGTTCGGTTATGTGCATATATATAAATTTTGGCATAAAACAACCAAATCCGCAAGTGTATGGATCACAAGTAATATAGTGGCTTTTTAATTAAAAACCCAAAGTATCGAACCCACATGAAAATTTTGGTTTAATTGGGGACTAATTGCCCCGGCTACTAAAGACTTTTCACTATCCAAGCGATAACTGATTTTGATGATGATCAGCACAGAATTTAAGCCCCAAAAATTAACTGATCACAAGCTTGAAAATCAACAAATAAGTGAAGCAAATTGGAAGAAAAACTCTAATGATTAATGTTAGGATCGGTTGCATCCATTGGTGGGTTTGTGACTTAAAAACGTAAGATACCGATTAATGTGAAAACATCCTTGTGCTTACCCAAGGAACACGTACGAGGTTTACACTTTCAAGTCTCTCCTCGATTTCTCACAATCCATTCCTATTCTCCGTTCGGTCCTTCTAGATTCGAAAATGCGATACTGGTTCTAGGGCGAATCAGTCCTTGGGAGTTTTATTGGTCTCCTTTCAATCCTTGCAATAGAACAACTCGGGTTATGCTCCGATTGATCTCCTTTCAGTCCTTACGATCTTTACATAAGATTGAATGTTCTCCATCTTAATGAAATCCACCTAGTACTAGGCATTCCTAATTTCCTAGGTCTCTTTGATTAAGTTAAATCAGTTTCAATAGAATTATGAGACAATAAAGGTAGAAACTAATCCCTAAGGGGATGCTTCCATCTGTCACTCTGGAACCCCTTGAGCTCTAGGTTTCAATTTCCCCCTCTAGCGCACAAAAATTAAGTAAAACCCTGAAAAATCCAAGATCCACAAACATACAACCTCAGCCTGACTTGTGGATTCACATAAATCTTTTAATAAAACCTTAATTCTACCTGGTTTCCAACAACCAACCTAGGGGAGAGATATTAGCCACTCATAGTAGCCTCGAAGCCCAACAATCCCATATCGCACCAAATAAATCTTGAAAGATTAAGAAATGAAGCAAATAGAATTAAAGGAATCTAAGCTCAATTTGTAATCAATCCCGTCCAACACTCAGATCCACTGTTATAAGATGTCCTCCAACAACTGAATCTTCCAACACAGCTCCACAAATGAGCTCAAAATCACGTAAAAACTTAAAACCCTAGAAAAATCTAAGTCTAGAGAGAAGAACCCTAAAATTGGTAGTGTAACCGCCTCTTCTCGAGTCTCCCCTTTTTTTAGGTCGAAAACAAGTGTGGTATATATACCCCTCGAGAAATGGGCCAATGATTGGGCTAAAAATGGGAATATTCGTATTCCAACCCTACATTCTTCGCCTAGGTGAAGACACATGCTTTTCGACTGTTGATGGTGGTCCTTCGCCTAGGTAAAGGGAAGGTATGCCTAGACGAGCCCCTGCGCTAAGGCGGTACGGGTTCGCCTAAGCGAGACCCGAGATTTGTCTTCGGGAGTCTTCATGCGTCATTGGCTGCTAAGTGCTATTTCTCGCCTAGGCGAAACCTCTCACGAGGCGAGGATTACCTACGCCTAGGCGAACCCAAGAGATTCCCATGCAGGTCTTGCCTCCTTGCTCTGGTTCTGCATTCATGTCAATTAGCTTTTCTTTTTCTTGATTTTCAATCATATTCTGCAAAACATTGCAAAATGGGGGATTAGTGTAATATGACTGAATAAGGATGTGAATTAAGCATTTGAGTTATGAAAATACATGAAAAACACACTCAAAATGCATATATAATTCACACCGAACAATCACAAGATTACCTCCTACAAAGGTAAAGTAACTAGAGGTAGACCTCCTATCATGTACCACATCGAGCCAATTAGCATCAGGATACACTTTTATACTTTGGAGATTGACATGTTTGGTGAACATGATACCTTTCCTAAGTGCACCTTTTAAATACCTCAAAATGCAAATGATTGCACTCATATGTTGTTCTCCAGGACTATGCATATATTGACTCTCAACACTTAAAGTGTAAGCATATATGATCTTATATGAGCTAAATACAACAATCTCCCTACACACCTATGATATTTTCCTTTATCAGTAAGTATTTGATTAGGTTCAGCCCATATTCAAACATCCTTCTATTAGTGCATTGACAAGAGTTGACATCGACATTTCCGGTTTGCTTGTAATAGATCCTAATGCATATTTTCTTTGAGATGAAAAATTCACGAACTTGGCCAAGAAACTCACAATCCTAAGAAATATTTTAAGAGAACCTAGATCCTTCATTTCAAACTCTTTAGACAAATAATTATGTGAAGCTTTTCTTACTTATGGGTCATTTCCGGTAACCACCATGTCATCCACATATACAATGAGTGTTGTAATCTTACCATGATGCTTCTTTAGGAACAAAGTGTGATCTGAATTACTTTGACGGTAACCCAAGGCTCTCATTGACTTTGCGAACCTTCCAAACCATACTCTTGGGGATTGCTTCAACCTGCATAATGACTTCTTCAATCAGCACTCCTTTTGACTTTACTTTTCTAACGCTAAACATTTTGGTGGAAGATCCATATATACTTCTTCAAATAGATCACCATGTAAAAAGGCATTCTTTACATCAAATTGTTGTGGTGGCCAATTTAAGTTTACAACTAAAGATAATAGTACTCGAACCGTGTTGATCTTAGCTACAGGTGCAAACTTCTCTGTGTAGTCAATCCCATAAGTTTGAGTGAACCCTTTTGCTACTAGTCTTGCTTTATATGGATTTCAATGCTACCATGCGCGCGTGCTTCCACGGTATAGATCCAACGACACTTTCGGCTAGCTTCTTGAAGTGGAAATCAACAAGTTTGCTGAACAGGAGCAACAGTTGCCAAAGCAACGGAAACATTAAAAATTTTCATGTAAAACCCACCTAAGAATCATCTTGAGGCATGAAAGTCGATTTAAACAAAAAGGGGGTGCGAGTTTTATACCTGCGGCTTTATGGTAGAAAAGCGTCTCGAGAAGGTGATGTAACAGCTATCGAGTGAGTCAGTCCTAGGTTTGCCTCTAACGGTATCCACACAAAGTGTAGAGTCGATAACATCTAATAATACGATGCTAGTTGAGGTCTCAGTGCTAGCCAAAAACAAATCCAAATAGGGAAGCCAAGAGGAGCATATTTGACACTCAAATCTCTCCAAGAGGGGGCTATCCTTCTCTCAAGAACACACTCTCTCTCAAGGACACACTTTCTTAAGAATGGGGCTTATGATGGCTAAGGTTAGGGTTTCCTTATAAACACCTTTATATAGGAGAATCTAGCCCGTAAAAATATAAGAAAAGCCTCATATTAGTCTCATCCACTCATGCATTGTAACATGTATAACCCCATGACCTTAAGCCCCGAGCCTCCTTTTATCTCTGTGGGCATTTTGAACCAGAGTCCACTAACACATAATAATTCCCTCATGTTTGGATCACATCCAAACTCATTTTATATCAACCCCACACCTTCTAAGTGTGTCACCCATTAGGTTCTCGGTTATGTTGGCCACTTGATTCAACTCTTGAATCCAATCAAGTCATGAGTTGTATCTAGCAACACATTATGACCCTCAATTGATCTAAGAGTCAATGGTATGACTACAAACTCTTCCATAGACATTTACCGCGCAATTCATCCTTTCACCATCCTATACCTCGCTCGGTTCAGAACATGGACAATGTATAGCTCCCGCTAGACTAGCTATGCCACATCTAGCCTAAGTGATATAGTTCTTGTCTCTGGACTCACTACTCATTATTCATGCCACTAAAGAAACTCTTCATGACATTTTCACTTTGGCTAGAGATCCCCAAGTAATGATCCGAAAAGAGGCCATAGGTATACTCTCCCTTTATTGTGAATGGTAAATCCTCTATTGACTACTCAATTACTTCCGAACACCTCAAGTTATACCCGTTCATCACCCCATGAGCGACCTTTAAGTAGTAACAAGGAATGAAGTCAAAGTATAGAATCAACATCCGAGATATCCTTGAGCACCTCAAGTCTTAGAATACTTCCACCAACATTATGATGAGACTATCATCTACATATAAATAGATAATTCATATGATTTCTTCATAAGCGAATGCGATGCCTTGGCTACTCTAGAAAGCATCATGTTAACTACAATCAACAAAGCGACTGCAATTTATAAGATCCCTTTGCTTTATCTAATTAATGAGTATAACATAAACTACTATATCCGGATCAACAATGTTTAGTCTTGTTAATCCTATGACTAGGGATAATTTAGATACTAACATAATTGCACATGATAGGAATCTTATTATCATGATCTCATCGTGATTTTCTTCATGCTATGTTATGTATCATGGACTTCATTAATTGATTAAAGATCGCCATCAATTCATATAATAAATGAAAATCACATTAATGAAAATGCCTTTTATTCATAATGATGAAAAGTATCTGTCAGTGCTAAAGGTGATTGCGCTAGAGAACTTCACTAATAACCTCCCACTTACACTAAATTCAAGCGCCTTGAAGTATCTCATACCATAGGCTAACGAGACATAAATCCTTACCTCTTTTGAGAAACAGAAAAACTTGATCAAGGATCAACAACTTTTGTTCAATGGGCATTTTTCTATCCTTACATCATGATCACAAAAAGATTTCTCCGTCGAATGGCATCTCTGGCGTCTTAGTTTGGACCTTTGATAAGACCATGGTTCCTTTTGTTTTCTTAATGGCTCCATCATCACAATACAACAATATTAAATAAAAAACTCTAAGGGCCACTTATAGTTCCTAAATGAACTTCTTGTCGAACCACTTCCTTTCTTTTGCCATCGAAGCTGATTGCTCCCTAATTCAGTTATGGAATCCTCAGTTGTCTCTATTTGGAACTCTTCCAGCTGACTACGCTACCATTCAATATGAACACATAGCCTAATTGAGATTTGGAGTCATTTCCACTAGATTAGAAGTTGGCATCTGTATACCCGCTTACAATAAGATCCCCATCTCTAAAAACAAAGAATGCATCCTTAGTTCTTCTCGAGTACTTGAGGTTATTCTTGACAGTTACCCAATGACCCTCACCTGGGTCCGATTGGTATCTGCTTGTGACAATTAGGCATATATTCTGCTTGGGTCTAATTACATAACATAGTGTATATAGCCAAAGCATAGGAGACCTTATTCATGCGTGTCCAATCATCTAGTGTTTGTGGGCATATAGACTTCGAGATGGTGATCCCATGAGACATGGGAATACATCATCTTTTGGACTACTCCATTCTAAACTTCTTTAGCATCTTATCTATGCATGTAGACTATGAAAGACTAAGCAACCTCCTCGATCTATCTCTATAGATCTTAATCCCCAATATATAGGTCGCTTCTCTAAGGTCTTTCATGGAGAAATTCTTGGATAACCAAATTTTGACATATTGTAACTCTGATATGTCGTTTCTAATAATTAATATGTCATCCACATATAATACTAGGAATATGAATTCACTCCCACTAACCTTCTCATATACACAAGCCTCATCCTCAGTATGTGAGAAACCAAAATCTTTAATTGTTTCGTCAAATTAAATATTCCAACTCCTAGATGCTTGCTTCAATCCATAAATGGATCTTTAGGCTTGCATGCTTCTTGCCATCTCGAATGAAGCCTTCAAGTTGTGTCATGCACACATCTCCACTATGGTTTCATTAAAAATTTGTCTTCAAATCCATTTTGTCATATCTCATAATCCGTAATGAGCAGCAATGGCAAGGAGTATCATATGGATTTAAGCATAGCTCTTTGGACTAAAAGTCTGCCGTCCTGATCCAACTCCTTATCGTTGATGATAACCTTTAGATACAGCATAAGCTTTATAGGTAATCACATTACCTTCCATATGCAATCTTCTTCTTAAAGATCTTGCACCCTATAGGTTTATCCTTCTAATTAGGTTAACGAAGTCAAACTTGGATTGCATACATGGAATCCATCTTTGACTTCATGGCTATGAACCATTTGTCATACTCTAAACTATTTAGAGATTCTTCATAGGTAGTAGGATTATCACCCTCTATGAGCAATACGTCCCTCTATTCATTAATAGAAATTCATCTCTCACAGAATGGTACATATATACTTGTCCTATGAAGCGCTTGTGCTTGAAGGATGTTATACTTCATCACCATGAATACTTGACTTCAGGATTCGGTAGATGATCCACGTCTGATTTGAGCATCTTGGGCTTCTCCAAGCTTAACCTTCCTCCCGAGTGTCTCCTCTTGGAAGAAACTCTTTCTCTAAGAAGACAGCATCTTTAGAGTAAACAAAGTTTGTTCCAAAGTGTCTAGTAAGAACTAATATCGATGGTTTCCTTGGGATATCCTACAAATAGACACTTGTCATATTTAGGTTCCAGCCTGTCTAACATTTCCTATGCTTCACATAAGTAGGACAACCCCATACTTTAATGTGTGAAAGATAAGGCCTTTTGTTAGTCCATATCTCATATAGAGTAACATCAACTAACTTGATGAGACTACCATTTGGATAAAGTACAGTCACAAATGCATACCCCCAAAAGGATTTGGGTAGGTTCACCTTACCCATCATAGAACTCACCATGTCTAACAAGGTTCAATTTCTCCTTTTAGCCACATCATTGGGTTGTGGCATGTAAGGTGGAGTCCACTAGATTTCTAATTTTATGATGGGCATGATGGGTTGAATACCTTCATACTAAAGATTCTGAGTTGTACATCCCGAATCGTCGGTTGCATGGAGTGCAGTCTCTATAGTATATGATCGAGGGATCAGGT
Source organism: Tetrastigma voinierianum (assembly GCA_016808115.1). NCBI lineage: Eukaryota > Viridiplantae > Streptophyta > Magnoliopsida > Vitales > Vitaceae > Tetrastigma > Tetrastigma voinierianum. The sequence goes on from JAEQBH010009788.1 coordinate 29,625, forward strand.
TTTACGCCTCATTTTGGGAGAGTTTCGAGAGAGAGCCATGGGGGCGGTTGATGATGACAACATTTTCATCCAGCGGCCGGACGGTCAGTTAGAGAGGACCATCCAGATTTTAAAGGACATGCTACGGGCATTCGTCCTGGATCTTAAGGGTAGTTGGGAAGAGCATTTCCCCTTGGTAGAGTTCGCCTACAACAGAGTTACGGTAACTATCTGAGATAAGCACCATGAGGCTTTATATGGGAGACCGTGTCGATCTCAGATTTGTTGGACGGGGTGGGAAAGTCCACCACTGGTCGAGGTGATTAGAGACAGCTCTAGGAAGGTGGACTTGATACGAAAGCGACTTCTCATGGCTTAGAGCGGGCAAAAGAGCTACTCCTACAGGCGGCGGCGACCTCTAGAATTTGAGGTGGGCGATCATGTTTTCTTGAAGGTGCTGCCTAAGAGAAGAGTGGTCAGGTTCTACAAGTAGGAAAAGCTATCATCGAGGTTTATCAGGCCCTTCAAGATACTCGAGAGGGTGGGCACAGTTGTGTATCGATTGGCGTATCACCAAGTTTGTCGAGTGTCGAAGGTATTATGTCTCCATGCTCCGAAGAAGTGCATCGAGGATCCGACTCGTATTGTGGATTGAAATTTCAGGCTGCATTATTGATGTAGATGGGACCTTTGAGGAAAGACTTGTGCGTATTATGGATAGTCGAGATCAGATTTTACGATGCAAAACTATGAGGCTAGTAAAGGTGTTGTGGCAGCACCGAGGAGTGGAGGAGGCAACATGGGAACGCGAGGACACGATGCGTGCCACTTATCCTTCCTTATTCGAGGATAAAGGTACGTTGTTTAGTCATTAGAAAAACAAAAATGAATGACTATTGCATATGCATGTTATTGTATGTATATGTGCATGTGAATTTCGGGACGAAATTCTTTTAAGGGGGAAAGAATGTAAAACCCGGGTAAATTTAAGCTTTTCCAAAAAAAATTGGGCAAACACGATGAACTTGCCGCTACGATAAAATTTGAAAACCTGGAAGTCTTCTAGATCTCGGATGATGAAGTGGACCTCATCGTTGGGTTCGTCACGCGAAATTTAGTTGCGTAGGCAAATTTCATTAATTTATGAAGACGATTAAATTTCACGTTTTCGAATTGTAGTCTTAGGCGACACATGAGCCATGTGTCTAATATAAGCAAAGGCCTATGCATGTAGGACACATGGCATGTCATGTGTGTGACACTTGGCATGCCATGTGTCAACATGCATGGCACATGAGAAGGCTATAAATATGGTGTAGGCGTTGTTCGTAGAAGTAGGGAGCAGCAAGAAGGAAAAAGAAAAGGAAAAAAAAGGGGAAAGAGAAAGGAAAGAAAGAGAGGAAAAGAAAGAAAGAGAATGAGAAAGAAAGGAGAGAAAGAATGAAAGGAAGCGGTGTTAAATGAGAGTTAGAACTCGTCAGACCAAGAAGTAAAGTCTGTATATTCGACGAGGGCTACGCTCCAAGAGGTAGGGATTCTTCCTACCTTTGTTTCTTTCTATCCTTTGAGTAATTGTTTTGGTCTGCTTTTAGGACCACGTTGTGTCATGTTTATGGCATGTTTTGTGGTATTAATTGGAATATGGACCATTTCGCGGTCTCAATCGAGACGGGGTTGTAGCTGGTCTAAAGGACTATTTCCGGAATGAATTTGGGTTGAAAACTTGCGTGTATGGGAGTTGCCAAAATGTTCTTGCAACCCTCGAGCACACTATTGCGTGGATTGGTGCAATAGTGTGGCCCCTGTTGTACTCCAACTTCGGATGACCATATCTTACTTGTCTCGCGTGTTCTTAGACTCTATGAAAAGCTCTTTGAGTCTAGAATCTAGCCATATGTCGATGATAGGAATTTGGTGCTCACATCATTGCCGAAATTTTGATCATAACACCAAGTGTACTAATTGCATGGCATGACATGCTTGTTTGATGAAATGTTGATATATGCTTGTGTGATACCTTGACATGAATGAATTAATGTAGGAAATTATATGCATGTTTGATATAATTTCCTAGGATGCCGATGGTGATATGCATGTTTAATAAATTGTCCGCATAGCATTCATCATAGCCTTGACATGGTATATTGCATTGCATATCTGCAGGGGACATGTCGCATTAAATGGGTGTGAGTGCATGGTTAATGAATCGACCTTTGCATTTAGTGTTTGATTGGGTGGAAAGACAGTAAATAGGACAACGTCCAGCAGTCGAACTATTGATTAAAATGGTAAGAAAATATGTATCGAATTATCGGCAAGAAGGATAAGGTCTCGCCGGTGAAAAGCCCTTCAATTATGGTCAGACATAGTCCCCAGTGGTGAAAGGTCGTAAAAGTGTCTAGGTTTGTGGAGCCCGCGGTGAGACACCAAAAATCCGCTACCCACAAAAAGGCACATAGGTTTTGAATATAAAATGATCATTGTGAGGTATCCTCCAAAAATATTTTGGTTTATAAACAAATGAAATTTGTTTTGAAAATAATCATTGGATTTCATCCAGAATGACGGTTTTTCACACATGGGCTTAGGCGTTGTGTAAGGGAGTCGGTGAGGACTTGGACGCATGGTACATGATGAGTCGCATCTCATTTCATGGCATGTCATGTAGGATTCCATATAGAATGGGCATGTTCTTGTTGGAATGTGAATGTGAAATGGTGAGTGGACATTGCATGTGCACTTAGGTGGGGAGTAGCCCTTGTAGGAAGTATTCTCTCTTTTGTGAAAGCACGCCACTTTATGGAAAAATATTTCGGTGCGGGACAAACACCGGTGGTGAGGCTCATCCAGTTTATGTGGTGTGAAGAAGGCCGACATGTGGCCTTGATATTCATTTTGTCAAATATATTAGAACAAAATCGTGTTAATATATGATTTTGTATAAGAGTGTTGTAATAAACTCTTAAGGACTATTGTGACATGGTATTAGGTAATATTTTGAGTATGGTTGAAAGGGCTAGGTGGAGCTACTTTTACTCATAAATGAGTCTCAATAAATGAGACACGATAGTGTGGTATCGAGATATGCAATACCCATAGGTATTCCACAGGTTGATGGTTGGTCAACGGGACCCTCGGGTTTTGGGGTGTCCGCAGATCGGCGAGGGGAAAGGATCAAGTCCATCATTTAGAGGAGTTGAAGCCTAAACTTGCAATCAAAAACTCGTTTATCATCACCTTTTTCTTCTCTTGCTTCGTTTATTTTGAAAACACGTTCGTTGATTGTTCATTATTATGGATAGCTAAATCTTTCAGCTAGGGAAGGTTGGTTGGAACCTAATGTCTTATTTTCCTTAAATTTTATTGAAGTTGTGGTTTATTTTTATATAGGCTTATACGCTTGTGAATGAATTGATGCTTGATTCGGTTTATGCCAATTGAATTAGGCTTAGGGTTAATTAATTAAGAGTGAAAACTAATATTGATTAACTGGATCTTGAGGAAGCATCATGTGAGCTGATGAGAATGGGAGGTGATTGGTTCTCTACAGTCCTAGGGCTTTTATCCTAAGGATCAAGAGGTGATCAATAAAAGAATTATGAGGGATTTATTTAATATTTCTTCTCATACCCTATAAGGACTGGGAATTGACTAGGGGGTGAGTAGTGAGAAACTGGAGCCAACATGGGTGTGTAACACCCCGAAATATACCTTAGTCGTTTTCAACGTGTTTAGGGTATGTTACAGGTATAATTTGAATTTTTCGTAATTTAAATGCAAAACGTGAAATTTTCGAAACTCGGAATCTGTACAAGATACAAGGGTAAAAGTGGAAATTGTCAAAACAGGATATAAAAGTCATAAGATAATAAGATTATATGCCAAAGTGTAAATATGGGGATTGAAGTGAAAATAGAAGGGAGTTTGAGGACTAAATTATAATATGAGGAAACTTGAAGTCGAATAGGATAAGACGAGTTGGTCTCTCATTTGGGAGAGCAAAAAAAAGCGTGAAAAGAAGAAAAAGAGAGGAGGAGAAAAGAAGAAGTAGAGGAAGAAGAAAGAAGAAGAAGAAAGAAGAAAGGTATGGAATGTTATGGTTTTGTATGGAAACTATTTGAGTAAGGAATTGTTGTATGGATGGCTAGGTTTTTGTATGGAATTTGTATGGAAGTGTTTGTATGGATATTAGTGGTTCCATTTCTAGAGTTTAGTTAGAAATTCATCCTAACCCTAGATTTGTTGAGAGTGGGGTTGGTAAAACCCTAGTTGGTATAAGATGAGTATGGAATCCTCCCTTTAAGTATGGATTTGTGACTTTATGTATGGAAACTAGGGATTTGTATAGAGATGTATGGATTTCTATGATTTTGTATGAATGGCTATGCGTTTGTCTGGATATTAGTTGGTTCCATTTTCTAGGGTTTAGTTAAGATTCAAATCTAGCCTAGGTTGTTGAAAGTTGGGTTGGTAAAACCCTAGTTGGTATAGGATGAGTATGGAATCCTCCCTATGAGTATGGATTCTTGGTTTAGGATATATGGATACATGTTTGGGTGTTAGGAAGTTAACCTAACTTACAAGTATTTGAGTTTGGGTTTGGAAAAACCCTAATTAAACTCTATGTTTGGTTTTGGATGGGTTAGAACACACTTGGGAGTTGTTTTTGGTGATGTTTTTAGATTATTTTGGGTTTTTAGTTGAATTTCTAAAAAAATGGAAGAAATTAGCAAAATATGGGAAAATTTCGAGGTCCTACGCCGCGACGTAGGGATTCCCACGCAGCAACGTAGGACCACGCCAAGGCATGGCATGTCCACGCCGCAGCGTGGCCGGGATGAGGCTTGGCTAAGCCTTGGGTACACCGCGGCGTAAGGCGTGGCAATCTTGCGCCTGCGCTTCACCTTCAACGGCGTGGCTACTATTCTGACATGAGTTTTACGTTTTGTTCTGTTTTGTTTTTCCGTTGTTCCAAGGACTTGTCTATTGGACTAATGAGGACCCTATAAGTGTATGAAAGGGTCCATTCATGTTTGTAGGGTAAAGGAAAATTAGGTCGTACCTTGCCGCCTCGACGAGTTCGATGTTGGCAAACATAATGCCCCTATGATAAGATAGTAAGTTCCTGAATACAAATAATTGTAGGACTGCCTAAGACCAGATATTGAATGACACAACACTTCTGTTACATGGGATGGCACATATAGTACTTTGGTACTCTCTGATCAGTGTTTCGGCACTCTTGCTAGTGCTACGGCACTTCTGTTATGTGGGCAAGCACATATAGTACTTCGGTACTCTTTGATCAGTGCTTCGGCACTCCTACTAGTGCTACGACACTTCTATTACGTGGCGGGCACATCGATCCAGTAACCCGGTACTCTTTGCTAGTGCTGCGGCATACATTACGTGGGGCGGGCACGTCTCGATCGGTCTTGACACTCCTACTTTGTGCTACGGCACCTCAATACTGTACCGTACCTTCGGGTACTTATTGTGTTATGTCTTACTCATTTCTTATTACTAGTCTAGGTAGTCCAACAGTTATATGATAAGAGTCTAAATAACGAATAAGAGAAAATTAATGTACATCGTTCTGCTCTGTAGTACCTATGGGTACCTCCGTATAAGTATAAGCTACGTTGTACCTATGAGTACCTCTGTACAAGTATAAGCTCTGTAACTCCTACAAGAGATCTGGATAAGTATAAGTTGTATTAGTTTGTTATATGAATTCATGAAAATTCTGATATCTACTACTATATATTTGTTACTGTTATATGCTTACTGTAAAAGAATATTAATAAATGTGTACATGTATAAGTCATATGTTTCCCATTAAGCGTTAAGCTTAGCACGGGTGTTTAATTCGTGTAGGTACAGAGGAGGACGTCCGCGATCTTCCGCATTCTGCTAGGCTAACACACTTGTAGAGGTCCATCACAATAGGTTTTGCACTCTAATTATATAAATACAAATGTACAGTTTTTGTATATGTATAAGTAAATGGGACTCATGACTGTATGTATTGACACTGTAAACACCACTACGGTGGTAGTTTTATTTTTGTATCTTTGTATATGTTATTCTGATTCAGTTATAAGACTTGAGCCCACCAATGTCTGAAAAATGAACGTAAAGAGTCCCAATATAGTCTCGCACCCCCTTCGTCCGCCTAAGGTGGGGGTCGGGGGTGTGACAGGATGAGTTGAGGTTCCACACCTTTAACCCTTTGAAAAGTATATACACTAATAAACCATGGCTCGAGGCTTAAAAAGGGAAACAAATGCATTAGGGACCATCAATCGACCCTAATATCACATTCCATTAGGTTAAATCGTGTGTTCAACTTAGCTCTCATTGGTTTCAATCCGAATCTGACTCTTTTGATCAGTAGCTTAACTTAATTAATACAATCACCTTTTGAATTTGATAGCTTAGATAATAGAAGACTCAATTAGCCCGATGCTTGGTCAGTTAGGTGACCTGTGAGACGCCTTGCACACACTTGAGGATCGATATTTGGACTCGAGTCCTTTACTACTTGTTATTTCGTACACTTGCAGTAAGAATTGAATAACGCAGAAAAGTGTGCCTTAAGTTTTGACGCCATTCAAAGGAGAGATAGGCAATAGTTTGATTTACCAACATTATAACAAAACATAATTTTATTACTTTAAGTATTTTTGTTTCCCTTCTTATCTTTATTTGTTTATTCTTTGTAGCTAGTATACTTCAATTATTTTTTCTTTTTGTATTTTTTATTGTAGGTGTTGAGCACCAATGTATGATGCAACGAAAGACAAGTTCTTATTCGCCGTCTAGAATCAACTTGCAGCTCTCACAACTCTAGTCCATTCACCAAGCTCAAAATTGACTGTATGGGCGGATGTTCAATTATTAGGTTAATAGCATGACGTGTTTTCTGGAACTAAACTCTATATAAGGGTCCCCTCAAGATTTTTATAATCAAGGAAGTTCAAGCTCAATGTTTTTAGATGAAGGACATTACCTTTCATTAGAGGAGAATATAAAAGCTTTTATAAATGAGTCTAGGGAGAGAATGGGCGCTCAAGACATTTGGATGTCCATCATGAAAACCAACATGGAAACCAAGTTTACCAACTTGGATGTTATCTTGAAAACATTGGAAAATCAAATTAGTCAGCTAGCCCTTAAAATGAGTGAAATACCTTCAAGACCACTCCCGTGTGACATAAAGGACATGTGGGAGTGTGACTTTATGAATCTGAGATCTAAGGAGGAACTTTTGGGCCTGACATTGGTTGAGGAAGATGAGAATAAGGCTAACTGTTGAAACTCTACCACTAATGCAAGTTGAGGAAAAACCTAGGAATAAGAATTGAACATGTTTTGGATGGGGTTGAAAACTTCAATTTCCCCATTGATTTTATGACTTGGGGCATGGAAGAGGACTGACAAGTCTCATCCATAAGAAGACCTTATGTCACCACAAGTCAATTGTGGATTGATACCAAACATGGGGAGATGACCTTGCTTCTTGGTGAGGAAAAAGTAAAATTAGACCTCCACAAAAACATGCCACTTACGGATGAGGAAAGAAGGATGTGCATGAGGATAGAGAGCTTACTTCTGCCCATTGAAAAGCATGCACCTATGTTCCTTCAAGAAGACCCTCTTGAAGGATTTAGGAAGTGCTATGTGACTCTCCGTCCACGAAGACTTGACATTCAGAGCTATATCATAGTGGAGTGGAGAAATTCATCCTTAATGCAGTAAGGATGATGAGGAAGTATTGGCCATGGCCCGGAAGTATTAGGCCAACCACGAAATCTCAGACTATTCCAAGAGTCCTAGTGGAGCTCTAAAAATAGAGAAGCGACTTCTTGGGAGACGACCCCGAAAACTTTTACTTTATAGTCTTTTAGTTTTCATATTTATCCTGAGTTAGCTTTTCAATTTACTTTTGATGTTTATTTTGGTTTCATTTTTGGGAGCTTGTTTCCTTCTCTTATGCATTTCTTCACACTGCGCGCACACCAAAGCAAATTGGTCATTGATGCTTACTCTTATTGGGAGGATTTCATCGAAGCTGCCTCGACCACCGCATAGGAAATGATCACATTGGATCATTCAGGGGAGTTCGTTGTTCTTACTCTTCATATTCCATACATTGAATAATACATGTTTTAAGTTAAAGGGGGGTGAAATAAGCCCCATTTGTTTAACAAGTTTTCCGAAGCAAAGCAAAGCAATTTGAGTTTGATTAAGTGATTAGTAAAGAAAAGTCTTATTTTAGTTATATTTAAGATATAGGTTTGAGTGCTTTGCGTCTTAATCATATTAATTAAAGCCCAGATTGACATGTCACGAGGTCCGCTAGTACTATTGATTTTGTTTCAAGGTTGTTTTTGGTAGTTTCGGGTTTAGTAAACCTCCATACCCATCATATCAAGCTTGGCGTAGTGCGTTGATTTATGCAGGAGTTCGGTTGAATTCTCATCGATTTCATCAAACTGGGATGAAGAAATAGCATTATAAGTTGAAAATAGGGATGGAGAATCTGAAGCGGTAGAGGATTTGGCAATTTCGCTGTAGCGCCATGAAATTTTCTGATGATAAGCGAAAATTTAGCGTTGATAAAATTTTGAAGTCATCGAAGAAATTTCGCTATGGGCCCGAATTTTACCGTATGATGGCGAGAATTAAGCTATCATAAGCGAAAATTCGCTATCATAAGCGAAAATTCTTGTGCATAAGCGAAATTTTCAATTTTCGCCCATGGTAGACCTTCGCTATCATAGTAATTTTAGCTCTCGTCTGAAATTCCTTTGTCTGCAAAATTCTACTCCTGTTTTTGTGATCCAAGCGACTCGTTTGTTTAATTCCTCTTTTGCCCTCAATGTAATCATATTATTTAGGTTAGTTTGGTATTTTCGCATGTTTGTAGGGCTATATAAGCCATTTTATGAACATTTTGTAACAAAACTATTCAATTCACGCAGCTTTACATACAGCCCTATTTTGGTTCCCATTTTCTCTCTTCTCTCTCCTCTTTTTCTCATTTTCTAAGTGCATGAACACCTTTGAAGATGACAACTCAAAGGATGTTTGGCTAGCTCAAAACCTTGAAGATGAGGGTTGCTGGAATTGGACTGATGTGGTTTGCGGTGTTCTCACATTTCATAGGCGAAGTCTGCGTATTTGTGTTTCAAACCTTGCCAAGCTAGGTTTAAATCTTTGTTTAATGTATTTTCTTTGATCAATACTTTGGCATACTTCGAGGGTTGATGTATTCTTGTGGTAGATGCTGACATCCATTAGATGTTATTTACGAGCCAGAAAGTAGGTTAAATGCTTTATTTTCATCTGAAGCATTCAATCTTTCATTAAAAATCTTATGGTTGAAATAGGAATCATTACACTAGGGTTGGTATTTAAGTTAAACAAAGATGGGTTTGGGAAATGACTATATGTAGTACATACTGTCACGAAATAACCGGGGGACACCTCTGCAGCCCCATCCCGTCAAACTAGTGACCGAAAACTGAAGTGTTCTTTTTACATCTTATTTTAAAGCTGCTTCATAACCCAGTGACCTTAACAACCACACTTTTTAATGCAAATCAAATCAAATGACCTCACCATTTTGAATCATGATCTGAGTCATTTGTAAGGCCAACCCATCCTGTGTTGGAAACTAACAGAATGGCTATCTTCATGATAGCTCAAATACAACATAGTGGAGGAAATTTGAGGATACAAATTTTGTTGATTAAGGATCACTACATGGCACAAATCAAATGGCGCCGTTGGCATAGGGGATGGTGCAAACTACGGATGATGAGTTGATATGTTGCACATAATCTTCACATTCACAGTGTTGGTGACAACTAACCCTTTTTGAATTTCTGTTTTAGAATATCAATTTTTACTCGTGATCAACTTTGTGGTAGTTTTATCATTCGATCATTTTATCATTTGGCTAACACTGGATCTTTTTGGCAAGCTTGTAGTTGTTCCTTGCTTGGTCTCTTTTTGTATCACGGTGTTTATGCATCTTCAGGATAGAGAGGAATATCGATGGGCTACTAAGAAATTAGTGCGCGCAATCAGAGCAAAGTTGCCGATGGTGTACACGGTGACAAATGGATCCTCTACCTAAGGAGCAGCAAAGTCAAATGGCGGCTCCTATGAATCCAGCGCCTCTGAGATCGATGAGGGACCACGTACACCCTCCACAGAGTTAGTGCTCCTTCGCATCATACCACTGTGAGGATGTGCGTGACCTATCTGGTGCCCTTACTTGACTTTTCATGGTATGGAAAATGAAAATCCATACACACACATTCGAGATTTTGAGAAGTATGCATAACTTTTAAAGAGTCTCCGCTAAATATGGATTATTGAAGTTGAAGCATTTACATTAACCCTCAGGATAAAGCGAAGCTATAAAAACCAATTCACTTTGAAGTAAACAAATTAGAAGTGGTAGATCTTTAAAGCTAAATTTTTGAAGAAATTCTTCAATACGACCAGATGACAATTTGAAGGAGGCAAAATCTACACTTACTCGGCCTCACGACAATGAGAAGTTTTATCGATCTTGAGAGAAGGTTCATGGAGACCATGGTGCATGTCCACCATGGTTTTGATACATGGATGCTAGTGAATCATTTCTATGATGAAATTGCTCTTCCTCCAGCCATGGAAACTTATTCTTGGAAACCATGTGTGGAGGGACTCCCTCTGAGCAAGACCGGATAAAGCCATGGGACTTTTAGTTATGTGAAACAAACTTCCAAGGGATGGGATGAGCGAGCCAAGGGAGCGAAGAATGGGAGGCCTTCGGCCTGAAAGGGGAGGCATCTATGCACTTTTCAGAGACACACGGAGATGAAGGCAAAACTGACCACTTTGACCGAGAAGGTTAGGGAGCTTGATGAAATCAGCATGAAGTGCGAGCAATGAATGAATTACCTGCTCCCTTGACTGTTAATTGTAGTCGAATAGCCGCACAGGGAGCCTTTGTCGATGTAGTTCCTTGATAAGGAATTAATGCAGAAGAATGCTACATGTATTGGGTCAAAATAAGCCACCTACAAATGCTCATATGGCCAACACCCTATAACCACGAATGGAGGGAATCATCAGGGCTATCTGGGCCAAAAATCCCTTTGCATATGCACTTTAGGAAACACGACGCGATTTAGCTCCTTTCAACCCACAACTGTAATGGCTTAACCTCCACCTTCTTCTCTGATAAGCAAGCCATCTTGAATTTGGAGGCAAGGTGGTGGGAAATTTTGTAGAGGAACGAGAGAAGCCATCAATGTCGAGCGATCAGAAAATTGAGGCGGTTGAAGCTCACTCAGCGAGTTAAAAGCGACATGTGCGTCCCGAGTTGCAAAGTTCCATTACCGGGTTATCTAACGTGTGAAGTCTGAAAAAGGGGAAATTCCCTTCCCAGACATAGCAGAACCCTAGGGGAATACATGAGATAGGATCTATCAGATGACACTGTCTGAGAATGGATGAAGTAAAGGCTATCATCACTTTGAGGAGTGGAAAAGCAATTGAAACCAAATGCCCAGGAATGGAAGAACAAGGAAAGAAAATTTGAACTTTGAGAGAATAATCGGAGAAGATTCAATGAAAAAAACATGCCCCCTCCATTTTCCTCGAAGCGCAGAACTGGCGAAAATCCTGAACCAAACTGGAAATTTGGGAGGTGCTAAAGCGAAATGGTAATATCCTTGACATGATTAAGCGGGTCGACATATGAAAAATTTGAAGGACACATGCACGGTCAAAAGAGGGTTGGGCATTGAAAGAAACCTTCTAACAGAGCAAGTCGATTGCCATCGTTCAAATGAAGACCCAGATGAAATCTGGGGATCCGGGATCCCCCATAATATCGATCGACATTGGAGCCTTGCATAGATAAAGCAACATTGGACTTAGGGTGTTGTGAACCTCTTGCCCGCGCACCGATTATATAGCGGTTGGGTTTGCGACAGCCTACCAGCATCACTCATCATGGCGATCGGTCGATAAAAATTCCTAAAGGAATAGTTGAGGATGTATTGGTAAGGTGGGTAATTCTCTGCCCGATGGATTTTGGTGCCCGACAGAACGTCGCGATTTAGCTAATCATGTACGATCATCACAGGAAGGCCATTTTTGGCCACTTCCAATCGATAATCATTCAAGATAGTCATCGACTCACATTTGTGACATGACACTGGGCTTCGATATCTTTCACTGAAGCATGGCCATAAGCCCGTAGATGAGAGGCAGGATCGGATTAAGTTTGCTGGATAGTCGAGTTCGGAAACCAAATGCTCCTAAGCTAGCGAGAGAGAATTGGTGAATAAAAATGAAGCATTTGATGGAGAATTGACTACATCGGAGTCCTCTAAAGAGCGATACTTCCCGAAAACCTGATGAAAGAAGCTGAAACAATGGTACAGGCATGAAGGCATTGACACACATCATGCGGCGTGAAGGGCTCCTCCTCCTTGATCCTCCATGAATGAAACAGGAGCAAGCGGTAGTTAGATACTCCTTTGAGACAATGACTCATTACGATTTTAGTTTAATTTTGATCAATTTTAAGTTTTTATTATTTATTTTTATTTTATTAATTTTCTTATTTTAGTTTTAATTAAAAACCTTTTTTTTTATGTTCAGTTAAAATTTTATTTTATTTTATTTTTATTTTTATTGTTATTTTTATTTTATTTAATTTTAATTTATTTAATTAAATTTCGTTTTATTTTTGCGAGAATGCTGCTTGTGCGAGAGCACAAGAATTTGCAATAATAAGCGAGTGGGCCTTGCGGCTCTTCGACTAGGGAGGCCTTTGTATGAATGGATTTATAAGACCCCCTCGTTTCATTCCATTCCTTTCGCACCCTCTGCGCCAGGGCGAGGCCCCATCCGTGCCGTCACGCCTGCACGCCGCGACGTGGACGACCGTACTGGCCACTTTTCTTGGAGCCGCGCGCTGGCCAAAGTCCCTTGTGCCGAGCCGATTCGCGCGCGCCTCGCTCCGGTCGAGCGCCCCGGGTGCGGGATCTGCCCGGCGCCGTTTGCGGAGTCTCCTTGGCTCGTCGACCATCGGCATAGCCGTCTTTGCTCCCAGCCAATCACACGCATTTCCCACAGCGAGATTCAGCCCCCGACCACGCCGTTGTGCAGTGAGCCCATCGATCTGAGCTCGAGAGTCGATTCGGCGCACTGAGAGAGGCGGTGCGGAGGCACATCCGAGCCAGTAGTCACTCTCGGACCAGTTGCGGAACACCACCCTGCGGCTGGTCCACGCTTCTATGCTCGAGAGGAGGCTGGGGCTTAGACCCCCATCCCCGAGCGATATCAGACCGGGGTGGTGGGACCTCGGGCCTTCTCTTGTACATCAGAGACCACCGGCCAGAAAGGCCTCGCCTTCAGCGGAGCGGACATCGAGCCGGGTAGTCATGCGTCAGTTTAGGCTGACCTTAGCCTCCTCGGTGATCGAGTTCGTCGCGATTATCCTGGCCGGATTAGGCGTGATGTTTAAATGCGTCGGAATGATCGAGAGGCGTCGATCTTCATGCTTTCGGGACTGTATGGGTCATATTAAGACATCACGGGATTATTGTGATTGATGGTCGAAGTGATGGTTGTCCGCGATATTCGCCTCCGTTTATGACAGAGGCGTTTATTATCCCGGGTGGTGCTTGAGTTTTATCGCTGCTATGACATCCCGAAGCGAGTCTGCTTGGGTCAGAATCCGGTTCGATATCGGCGAGCCCAAGGTACTCAGAGCTCACGAGATAATACAATTTGCTTTGGGCCCAACGATGGTTACGGCAAATTCCACGGTATCGTGCGTAGCTCGGCCATCCGCGGGGAGAAAGGGTGGTTAGCTCTCTCGCTTGAGATACCTACGGTAGGGCTGTCTCTTAGTCGGCCGGCTTTCCCGCGGATGCTTCTCGTGGACCATGTGCCAGGACAGCCTATTCCCTTCGGCAGTATGGCGCGGGAGCTATACTAGAGGCTTTGTCTGCCGGGATTCCAGGGATTAAGTTGGATCCCTCCCGAGGCTCGTCGCGACGCATTGCTACATTTTGAGGAGAAGGAGTCAAGTGGGACTGGCTTGAGGCGAAGGCTTTTTCCCCTGTGATGCCGGGTTGGTGGGCCGGAGTCTTAGAGCATGCGGGGTTCACGGGAGCCACGTATGAAGCGACGGTGAGTTGTCCTCAGTTTGTCCACCGCCCCGGTCTTTATATATACCTCCTCCATTCTTGCGCGACGCGAGGAGCGGATGATGTGCGGAGGACTTACCAGGGGGTGGCGAGCTGTTCCAAAGGTAGAGTGGAGAGGACATCGGTTCCCGTTCATCTCCTCCGATTCCACCTCCTGCTTGACTCCTCTGAGGCCCCCGCTGGCCCATCCTCGCATCACGTGATCACCCGAGCATATCACATCATTTATAGAGAGTTATTTTTCGCGTATGGATGCTCTCTGATAATGGCGACCCCAGAGCCGTTGACGGGTTAATGATGAAGCGAAACCGGGGGCCTTTCGTTTAAATCCATTTAAAGTCATTAATCAAATCCCTTTAGTTATCGTTTTATTTAATTTTAGTTTTCAAAGTGTCATTGCCAGAATCTAAACTCGACACGGTTGTGAATCCCAATGAGCAGTTTCTCCGACATTTCCAATTATCTTATCAAACATTTGGCTTATTTTATTTATTTCACAAATTTTGAAATTTAGCGGAAGCATTTTCATTTATTAAGCCCGTAAACATTCGCGTGAACTTCGTACCACATTTAACAAAATGCATTTACAAAAATAATGATTCGAGTTATTTATTTCTGAAAATATCAATGTTAGAAAGAAATGGATAATACATATGTGAGCATACTCAGTAATTCCTTCTCTATGACTCTGAGCTCCTCGATCTTTGGAGTCTTGCTTGATGTATCACTCGGTACTGCGCATTGATAAAAATAATACTAAGCATTTTCATGTAGTGGTTCCTATAGGTCTGTATTCCATTTTTCGTTCCCTTATAAATCATGCATTTATAAAATGACCCTTTATACAATATTAGTGTAATGTAAAAGAATCTTTATACAAATACACTTTTCAATACCATCTGATTCGTTGTTGATTTGTGATTCCACATATAGTATAAATTCGACATCCATGACGGTCGAGTTAGTGAATCACACGCTTTGTGTCGTTCGGTAGTAATGTAGTTTCACATTGATAATCTAGTCTCACATATGACTATAGAATTCGACATTCCACGACAAATTCGGTTAGTGAATCACATCTGTTTTGTGGTAGTAATGCGATTTCACGTTCAATAATGCCGTCTCACATATGACTATAAAAGTGACATTCATGACGGTCGGTTAGTGAATTTGTCACATGCATCATTCGTATGATGTGATTCATGTTTATCAATGCGGTTACCTTCCATGGCCAATTCGGTTGATAGATTACATCTGTATTCGATCTATCAATAAAAACAGTTCATCAATTTACTTTTTATCTGATAGAATTAAACATATGCTCAAATATATACATGCCAATATTTATCAAAACATTCAAATAATCATTCGAATCAATATATATGTATATCATGCAAATAGAGAACAATATGAAAGCAGAGCAGTCAGAACAAACTAGAATAAAGAACAAGTATAGAACAAGCCAATTATCGATTCGAACATTTCTCGATGTCAATCCTGGAGTCGAGTTATCGTCTTCTACCCGCACCTAGTCAAATCTGATTTATTCACTCTTAGTGATTAAGCAAATAATCATACTAAACGAATATCGCCGAGGCAAAGCGAAGCTTTGCGGAGGCGGTGAGGTACGGTACATTTTTTACTTAGTCTCATTCTTATTCCTCTATGAGTCTACTTTACTTAGAAATTGGAATCATTCAATCGGATTATCCAAACTAAAGTTATGGCATTTTCATACTTGACTAGTCAGGATTCACAGAATTTTACCTGAAGGAACAGTTTCAATATTATTTCCAGTGCCTTGTCTCTATATTTGACACTGGACTTCTCCGCGCCCCAAAGATAAGGTGGGGTTCTCCTCCAACTGGAATCACCTAATCAGACACCGGAACTGAAATGTGTCAGAAACAACTCGGACCTCTGTGATCAAGCCCGATGCGGGAATTTGACTTGCATTGCTTGAGTGAATTTTGAGCCACTTAGTCTGTTTGACAATACACCTGTTCTTTATGTTTGATTCTCCACTTGAGTATATTTTAATTGGCCACTGAATCACTCAAATCGGATAGAAATGAGGAAGTTATGGCCAAAATCAGCAGTCGGCGGGAAGACGAGACAGGGGGTGTCTTAGAGGTACACATTGGGTTGGAAGGGTGTCTTGGTACACATTCAAGTGTCACCGACTTGACTTAAAATCTCAGAATGTGTATTTTCTCCCATTTTCCATATTTTGATACCCAATTCAACTCTACACTTCAAACACATCAAAACCATTCCATATATCTCTTTTATAACCTCAAAATTTATACTCAAATCATCTTTCAATGGATATCTTTCATCAAAACCTTTGTGATTTTCTCTCAAAACCACTCTAATATGAGTTATGACCCATACACAAACTAAATACAAAGAATTTATTAGGGTTTAGTTTAACCTTTACTTGCAATGTAGTAAATCAGCCTCGAATGGAGGATTCCATGTTTTTCTACCATTTGGGGTTTACCTCACCAACACCTCAACAATTTAAGGGTTTGTGTGATCTTTCCACAAAACCACTAGACAAGGAGGAACAATTCTCTAAACAAGGCCTTAGAAATCCAAAACACACTTGATCCCGAGTTAAAAACATACCTTGAAGCTTTGATATTCCTGCTCCTTCTCCCTTTCTTCCCTCTTCCTCTTGTTTCTACTTTCTTTTTTTTTTTTTCTCTCTGCGTTTTGCTGAGGCAAAAAATGAGACAATGCATTTGTTTGTCCTGACACTCCTTTTTATACTTTTAATTCTCCATGAATTCTCTTTCGAACAAAAAGTCATACGCTCTTTTAATTTTGCGATTCAAACTTGTTTTATTTCTGTTATGGCCAAATCTCTACTCCCTTTTTATTTTATATCGCCTTATGGAATTTCAATTTTATCCTTGTTCTAGTGCTTTCAAAATTTCGGGTTCACTAATTTGTATTTCCTCAATTTGTCAGTTACTCCCGATTTTCGGGAAAAACCCAAAGTTTATTTCAATTCATACCCAGAATATATAATAAAATTATTATAAAAATTCTGAGAACATTTTTGAAATGCGTTACTGTCACTTGCTCTTTACTCTCAGGGCATTGTTGGTAGAGCGGATGGCGAGCCAAGGTCACTCTCGCCTTGAGAATCACGTATGCTTCTTCGGGATTATAGGCCACCTCGGTCTCACTTGGTCAGGCGTAAGCCAGGCCTACCCATTATTGCTAAGTGATTAGTCATTTGTATCCGTTTATGACCTCTTTGGATATCTTGGCGGCATTATGACAAACTTGGACCAGGCATCTACACCACTGCGAGGTAAAGGTGGTCGCACTCCCTTCTCTAGCTTTTGATCCCTACCAAGTGGAGACATGGTTATACTTTGGTTGGAGGGAAAAGTTAGAGTTGAAGGTGTCTTACATCATATTTTGTTTTGTTTTAGCTTTATTAGCTGCCTACTTATTGTGTATGAGTTATTTTAGGATGTATATATTATCCAATAGTGGGCATTGATCTTGTTTAACTATGTTAAGCTTGTACTAGCCACTTTAGTTATATTAAAAAAAGCTTTATAAGCGGTATTTACGTCGTCTTACACTTTTGCAAACCATTTTTCTTGTAGCGTATATTTTTATGTTTACGCTCTTACTTTGGTTGAAATTTGAAACTTGTATCTATTGCCATAATGCTGAAACGATTCCATGCATGATTAAGTTTTTGAATTAGATTGAAGTTCAGTTCAACCTTGTCCGTCTCACTTTAGCTAATCACACATTGCACATCCCGAGTTTTCATCGATAGGTTGAAAATTTGTATACCTCTTTTACTTTGCAAGCCAGGCCTTAGATTAGTTGTGACCCATAATAGGTTTATGTTACCCACAAATGAGATAATGGAAATTTCAAATGAAAAAGAAAAAGAAAAAGAAAAGAAAGAAAAAAAAGAAACTAGGAATGACCTTTACCTTGGGGAAACAGAACAGTCAGAGGTATATGGCAGCCTTTGGAAGCCGATTGCCACTAAGCCAATTGGTTGGGAGTCACTTGAGCTTAGTGTTCGCTGCAATTGGATAGGTGGAGTTTAGCAATTTTAGATGCTGGATTCAAATCATTGAAGTCTAGGGTGAAGCTTTGAGGAGTTAGTGGTTGGCGGGGTCCTTTTGACTTGATGCCGCAAGCCTTGTAATTGGTTAGGGTCATCGGTGGATCCACAGATTCTACCGGACTTTTGTGAAGTCGAGTTTTTAGCATTGCCACATAATGGCCAGAAGTAAGAAATAAGGAGTGTAACTCAATCTATTTGGAGTTGGTCATCGGTTTAAGATCTGCGTAGCATGGTTGGGGAGGAATAGCTTAGCAACTGCTGGTTGTGGTTACCTTAAAAACACTTAGATTTTGTGGTGGAAGTTCGGGTTAACTCCTTGGATTTGATCTTACAGAGCTTGTTCCTGTAGCTCTTGTTCTCTCATGATGGTTTTTTGTCTGAGTCTAAATTTTTCATCTTGAAGGTAAAGCCCTCACTTGTGCACACACATTTAAATAGAATACTCTTTTTGCAAAAGCATAGCTGCGCTACCCTTTATTATTTTTAGCATTGCTAAAGGGATTGCAATGCCGGTTCAGAGGTGTGATTGAACCAGTGCTTTGGGTCCCTATTTAAGATAGGTTTTGAGTGTTTTGCGTACTAATCATATTAGTGTCGATTGACATGTGCGAGGTCCTTTAGTACTGCGATTTTGTTTTTGAGGTTGTTTTGGTAGTTTGCGGGTTTATTAAGCCTCCCCCATCATATCAAGCTTATCGAAATTTATTTGATTTATCTGGGAGTTCGAGTTGAATTCTCCTCCGATTTCATCAGCCTGGATGAAGAAATAGCAGCCATAGAAGTTGAGAAATGCAGTCTGGAGAATGCAGGAAGCAGTAGAGGATTGGCAATTTCGCTATCATAGCGAAATTTTCTATCATAGCGAAAATTACTGGCATAGCGAAATTTTAATTTTAAGCTATGATTGAGTCTAAACTATGATATAGAAAGTCACTCCACTGTTTTTATGATCCAAATGACTCCGTTTTGTTTAATTTCTCTTTTGCCCTCAATGTAATCATATTATTTAGAGTTAGTTTTGGTATTTTAGCATGTTTGTGGGGCTATATAAGCCATGTTATGAACATTTTACCTTAACCTAACTTATATTCAATTCACGCGACTTTACATACTATTTGTTTGTTGCATTTTCTCTCTTCTCTCTCCCCTTTCTCTCATTTTCTAGAATTTGCCGACACACCCCTTTGAGGATGACAACTCAAAGGATGTTTAACAAGCCTCAAACCTTGAAGATGAGGGTTGCTAGGTTGGTTGATGTTGGTTTGCAGGTGTTCCTCAGTTTTCATGAAGCGAATGCTTTGCGTATTTGTCATTTCAAACTTTCCAAACTGGGTTTAAATCTTTATTTAATGTATTTTCTTTCGTCGATACTTGGCGTACTTAGGGTTCGGTGTATTCTTAATGGTAGATCTGCAGCGTCCATTAGATGTCATTTACGAGCCACTGAAAGTAGGTTAAATGCTTTATTTTCATCTGCAGAAACATTAAATGCTCAGTAAAATGCTATGGTTCAAATAGGAATGTTACTAAGGGTTGGTATTTAAAGTTAAACAAAGATCCGGTTTTAGGCAGCTATATGTCATTTGCTGTCTGAAATAACTTGAGGACACCTCTACGACCCCATCACATCAAACTAGTGACGAAACTTCCAAGGTGTTATTTTTACATCTTATTTTAAACTGCTTCACTTAGCTTAGTGACACCAACAACCACAATTTTTTAATGCAAATCCGAAAATCCAAATTAAAGTCTCACCATTTTGAATCATGATCTGATCATTTGTAAAGCGAAAACCCGTCCACATGTTGACCACTGAAACGCCTATCTTGTATTAGCAGCTAAGCGATGGGAGAAATTTAGGATACAAATTTTGTTGATTCCGGATCACCTGCGTGGCGCGAATCATTAAGTTGAGTGTGTGTCGATGATAGCCCAGTTGAGTCTCACAATAGCATGGGAGAAGATTGAAGGTGTTTTCACAAAAATGCATGATTCACCCTTTTGGTTGTGTAAGTTTAGGTACATACCCAGGCACTTTAAAACACAAGTCACCCTCTCAGCACTTTCGCTGGGCTTAGAAAGTTATGTGGTACCTACCATTATTTTGATCTCCAGAACTAGAACTTGTTGCTTATCTCTAAAGATGAAATCCTGACATCTCGGCAAATAGCGGAAGTGCTAGGCCATCTTTGAACCGTTTGAGCCTTTCTAGCCATCACGTACATGATGATATCTTAGCCACCCCTTCTGAAGCCTAAAGGAAACTTTCCTTGTAGGAGCCAGAAGAAGCTCCTTAACCCTTATATGTTTTCCTTCGATTAAAAACCTAATTTGCCTATAGCATGTGTGTTGATGCATTATTTCTATTGGATGGGATGATTGGCTTAAGTGATGAAAAAGAAAGAAAAGAAAATGAAGTCAAGGTTGAGTAAGTTTTATTTTGTAGCCTTCCTACCTTGAGCAAGTAATTTCTTAGGGGTGTTACACTGTACCTAAGGCGAATGGTTTTGAGAGTTGTTGACTAGGCTTCCAAGCTAAGGGTAGGTAGAAAGCTTAAGAGATAGTTAATTGCACTACTCTTATACCTTTTTGTTAGAAATGTGGGAATAAATGGGTTGTGGTGATCAAAGAGGAAAATGGAATTCAACGAGTTTGGGGTAGTGTACTGAAGTGATGGTGAGCTACGATGAAGCTTGAAAGAAAGAAAATGCATGTTATAAATTCATTTACATACATGCTTTATACGATATAATCACCTATCAATTATTTTTCTTTATCGGTGTTTTTGAGGCTCTAATGCTTAATTGTATCATCTTATGACTTTAGATACATTTTACAGACAAAATAGGCATAGAAAGGGCCAAAATAATTTATGGGTTGTGCCATGACCTCTCGCTTGGCCGAGAGTGATATGGATGGATTCTAGACTTATTTGATGCCATTCAAATCCCGAGAATGCTGGTCGGAGTTCGAGCGAAAAGATAGATCTTGAGAAGTCAAAATGAAGTTTTCCAAGACACCACATATAGCAAGCTCTAAGTTTATAAATTTGGTTTACCTAATGGCCTCCCAGTGAATCAATCCAAGCCCGGTAATGGATAGATTCTACTGTCCCGTAGCTTTTCATAGAGTATGAAATCATCGCATTTTGAGGTTGGATGAGAGAGTTATGAACATTTCAAGTTAGAAGGTCAAAATAGGAGGTAGTTGACAAAATCAGCTTTTGACTTGTCGCGACAAGGAGGTGTTTGATGCGGCAAGGGACCACTTTCCCTGACATTACTTTTTCTTTACTGCGACAAGCGGCAAATGGCTTCGATTTTATTGAAAACCACATTTAGGCCATTTTAGGTCCGATTTGAGTGTTATAAAAGCGAAATAACCACTAGAAAAGTGAGGGGAGCGTTTGGGAAACCAAAATAAAAAGGAAAAAACCACTAGAGAGGTCGAAGGAGGCGATTTTTGCAAGAGAAGAAAGTGGATTCAGAGCGAAATGCTAGAAGGTGAAGGAATCGAAGGGAGGATTGCTTTCGAGCATTAGTTCGCTTCTCTTATCTCTTTCTTTTACATTAATGAACATGTTTAACTTCATTTTATTGTCTAATGAAGGTGTTAAGCTAAACATTCTCTGATTGATTGTTGGATCTTGGTTATATCTTTTTAAGAAAAGTTTTGTGGAAATAATAGCGCTTATTGATGTTGTAGATGTGAATCTTTGACGATTATATGATTTCTTTTAGTAAGGCCATATCGAAAACCTTGATTAAGACCTCATTTTAATAGCATTCATCTAGGAGTCTCCTAGTGACAATAGAATATTTAATTAACCTAGGGGCTTGACGGTTTCATGCTAATGTGATTTAATTAAGGAAGTCTAATTAACCTAATAATTAAAGTTTTATAAATCGATGTTTGGTATTAAATGGATTTTCATTAGGGTGATATTAGCATTGTGTTAGGGTCGTATAGACTATACGTGATTGGTTCTACACGAGATCATGTTGTTTTATTGTATGTGCCCTACTTGACTGAGTAATAGAACCCTTTAAGGGGAAAGAATTGCTTTAGAAAAGTATCCTCTAAATACCTAGATGAACAACGAGTGAATAAGGAGTAAAGTGTGAGAAATTGGGGTTTGCAAGCGAAGTGAAACCCCGTATCTTAGTCCTTGGACAATCTGAGCTATATTTTCATATAACAGAACCAATTTGTGTATAAATCAAGAAGCATCGAACCTTGATCAACCTAGTATTTCGCACCTTTGAGTATTTTCCTTTAGTTTGATCCAATTTTTGTTAGTAAAACCTTAATCATCCATGTGTCTTTTTTATTTCTTTTATTTTTAAATCTTTCATCATATCCTTTTAATTTGAAGCTTAGATAGTAAAGCAATTAATTAGTTGAGTACTTGGTTAAGTCAAACAAAGAATGCATCACTGTAAGACGATACTCTAGTATTAGAGTCCATTTTATTTCTTATGCGACGTGCACTTGCGGTTAAATTTAGTGGCGCAAGCGCCTAATAGCATGTCTATAAGGTAAATTTGAGCCTAAAATGTATCATTTACCATACCTTAAACCCAAGCCATGCATTCTGAAGTGTAATAAAAACTGTGATCCTAATGTTAGAATTGTCTACATTAGTGGAGAGAGATATGAAAAAAAAAAGCTAATGTACAGAGATCCATCACACATTCGTGTTTGCATAAAAATATCCGAGTTGCAATTGGTTAAGTTGGGAATGACGCTCACCTTTCGCATAAGTTGTAGCTAAGCAGCTCTCTACTTGGGGGTGAATCTTTTCTTAAAACTCACATAACCTTGATGTTTCTCCGTGTTAATGGATTTGACAAGATCAAGGCCAATTTGCGTTCACTTCAAGTCTAACTCACTCATATTGCCTTTTGAATGTTTCTTTCCTTTGCTTGAGACAGCAAACCTTTAAAATCTGAGCATATTTGGTAATTGTATTTCATGCAGTTTAATTGTCATTTATCTCTATCATCTACATGTTTTTAATGTGATGTCGAAGAGAGTTTTAATGCTTGTTTATCTCATCTGTGGTTTAGGAGCAGGATTCGAGCTAAAGGGCAAATGGATCAAAATGGAGCATAAAGGGTAGAAAATCGAAGTTGACAATGCGAGACTACGTTCATGGCGCGAGATTTCTTAACCAACGTGATAGAAATCAAATTCCAGTACAAAGGCAACATGGCAGCGACCAAAGGCTAACTTCTGAGCCAAGCGTCGCAACATAGACTTTCTTGGCGTTGCGATGTATGAACGCACAACAGGCAATAGCTCATGTCGCTGACATGGCTGCGCGCGCATCACGGCGTCAACGACGGGCCGCAGCCCGCGCTTTCTATTTTTCAAGCCTAATTTTGATTCTAAAAGAGAGGAGGCCTAAGTCAAAAAGGCATCAAAGAGGAGTATGAGTCCATCGTTGAAGAGAGGAGTATAAACTAAACTTGCAATCAAAAGCTTCAGTTATCTTCATCTCTTTCTTCTTTGAACTATGTGTTTATTTTGAAAGACACATTCGTTAATTTACCATTGTATATAGATAACTAAATCTTTCGGCTAGGAAGGTTGATTGGAACCTAATGTCTTATTTTCATAAATTTTATTAAATTCGTAGTTTATTTTTATATGTTTATGCGCTTGTAAAGATGAAGTGATGGTTGATTTAGTTTATGAATTGAATTACCTAAGGTTAATTAATTAAAGTGCAAACTAATATTGATTAATTGGATCTTCAAACGGCATTGTGTAGGGCGCATGGGGGCCCAGGAAGGTGATCGGTTCTCTACATAGTCTAGGGTTTTGTGTAAGGACAGGGTGATCGATAAAGAACTAGAGGATTGCTAATGTGCTTCTCATACACTATAGGCTAGGGAGTGACTAGGGATGAGTGGTGAGAAGCTGGAATAACATGCATGAGTTGAGGCTCCCACATCTTTGACTTTGTGAGAGTATAAACAATAAACCATGGCTTTAGGCTTAAAAGGGAAACAAATGCATTAGGGACCATCAAATCAACAACAGTATTACATTCCATTGGGTTGACCAATGTGTTGAACTTAGCTCGTTGGTTTCAAATTGAATACTGACTCTTTGGATCGAGTAAGCTTAGTTTAATTAATACAATCACCTTTTGAATTAGATAATTTAGATGACCCAATTAGCTTGGTGCTTGGTCAGTCAAGCGACACACACCTTCCTTATGGGATCGATATTTAGACTCTAAGAGTCCACTTTACTTCTTTGTTAACCATTAAATTCGTGGTAAAATTAATAACATGAAAAATGTGCAACAAAAACTAAAACATAAATTTTATTATGTAGAATATTCATAAAAAAATATCATCATGATGGCGAATAAAAACCACTAAGGTACCGTCATCAATTCAATCTACACCCCATATGAGTAGTATGGTCATGAAAGACCTAGGGACGTAAACCTTAGGTGGCGGATGCAAATCATGGAGGTGTGTCGATGTACTCTATAAACATTTGCAATTTGTTTTAAAAATCGGACGTGTCATTAAATTGGAAAAGTTATTGGTCACTAACGGAAAAGTTACACCGATTACATGGTTCACTATTGAATGATAATCAAGCGGGTAGTCAAATTGAAACGTCATAAATATATTTTTTATATCATAAAAAATAAAATAAATAAATAAACTATATCAAAATTTTAATATTCCAAAACTTTTCACAAAATCTCTCCTTCTAGAATCATTATATATCATATCTCTATATAGTACGATGCTATATATTGACAATGTAAAATTCAAAACTTTCTTTTATTAAATCATAAATGGATAATATTTAATTAGCTTTAGTTTTTAGATTTTAACTAATTTAAATTCAAATGAAATATTTTCGTTTTTGCATTTCATTAGTGGTTCAATAATAGATAATTTTCAATCAAATTTATTTATTTTTAAATAGTAATTTTATAATTAATTTAAAATTATAAATTTAGTTTAAATTTTAAAAAATAGAAATCAGTATTTAAGATTCAAATCCTAGATTTCCAGAATTTATATCATAAATCTGGAAATCTACCTAAAATTCGGATTCCAAATTCGAGATTTCATAAATAAAAATGGTATTTAAGAAATAAAAATGCTATATTTTATATTTCTATCAGAAATCTAAAATCTACCTAAAATCTCGGATTCAAATCCTATATTTAAAAAATAAAAATGGCATTAAATTATATGTCCAGACAGCAACAACGACAAAGATCAGCAATAGAACTTGCTCAATAGTTTTACTGCCACTCCTCGCAATGGCAGCAAAGCAACGACAACGAGAGTGTTTTACATGAAAGGAAAAAAAAATCATTTGAACCAGTCGATTTGTTGAAAATTGATCGGTTCATCTAGTTCACAGATCCAACTGCTAGTTTGTCATGTTCGACATCGGTTCAGACTCCCTTCAACTCAAAATGATTGAATCGGTCCGGAATGGTGACTAGTCGATTGTTGGGCCAGAGCCTAATAATCAATGGAATCGATTTTAAAACTATTCAAATTTGTCCCTTTCTGAATCATTTCCTTAGTAATTAGGAACTTGATGTCAATATTTAATTTTCATAATATGAAGCTACAATGTCAAACATGCCAAAGAGTTATCATAAACCAAAAGCCACATGTGAATTTAAAGACAAAATAACTTGATTATTTCCAAAGAACTACAATATCCCAATTTGTTCAAATAAGAAACTAAAATCAAATTAGTTAATGACAGTACAACAAAGAATCTTTCAAATCTAAATAGAAACCAATATACAATAATAACTATAATCCCTTATAGCTACGTCCACTAACTTGTCATCTCTCATGTAGATGTATCTTTCAACATTAATTGGCTTTTGATAACTCAGACAATCCTTTCTTTACGAGATCATAATAAATAAACTCACATAATAACTAAAATTTAATCATTCAAATAATGGTCCATCTCATCATAAGGTACTAAGTGCCAACATTAATATCAAGTCTTTGGATAATAATCTTAACTGTTAATGGTACTTTTGTTGTAATGATCAAACATTAACAATAATGCATGTCAAATAACAAACCCATCTTTGGATTTATTTATTATCCACATGTACAACATACTAATTATCACATGTTCATATCACATGTGTATGTAGTATTAAGTTCTGTATTAGATCGAAATACTAGCATGAATATACTCACACACCACATTCAACTTCTCTTATAAGTAATCTACACAAGAGAAGTTACTTTACGACTTTATGTTTCAATTCCTTTGCATTGAAATCTTTAAGCAGCATGCTTAAAGTATTTAAATTTATATTAGAGCGATTGGGAAGATTTAAAATCATCAACTGAAGAGCCATATCTTTCCTTTACCTAGCCACGTTTAATCATAAATGTCTCTTCAAAGTCAAAATAATAAAGAAACTTATTCTATTAACAAGGTTCAAACATAACATGAGCAGAAGACTCATGATACAGAATTAAACCATCAATACATGGTATAATCATAATTCTAATATGGTGAAAACCTCCGTCCTCATGTATAGAAAGTTTCTTAAAGTACATGCAAAATACATTATCTCATAATATATTTTATAGTAAAACCCTCAATTTCACATTTATTCTCAAAACCATAACATAATAAACTAAGAAATTTATTCAATGATTCAACATGAAAGTGATTGTAATGCCACTTGTTGAAACCTTATGAATGCCACATCATGTTAGTATAGTATTGTTTCTTTGGAAAACTAAGACGTGGCAAATGTTGGTTAGCGTAGGCGAGTGCCCAAACACAGTAAAGGCAAGAATGGAACTTTATTCGATGGTTCAATTTGCAAGTACTTCCCCAAATCATATGTGAAATGAAATTATAAAATTAATAACAAACAGAGAATATAAATACTACAACATTACTTAATATCAATTGAATAATAAGGCTGCCAAAAAATAAAATAAATAAATAACCAACATTTGGCATGGGACAGGAATGATTTCTCTATATTATCCATCAATCTTCTCCTCAAGTAAATATAAAGAATCATAATTTAATGAATTCAAATTAGAGCCTTTCCAAATTAGAGCCTTTCCGCAGGCTTTAACCTCAAGGTGTATATACTTTATTTGGAGTAGTAACATGGATACGACATTAACACTTAATAGCATGAAATCATTTCCAATAATTAGGAAATGAGTATAAGACCCAAGAAATTACAACATCCTATCTCTATGCATTTGGTCAAAATGGATTCAAATAAATTGGATAATGCAAGAATTATTCTGGTTCTCAAAAAAAATTTGAGGAAAAATATGAAAACTCAAATAAATAATTGAAAGAAAGAAAAATGAATAATAATAAAAATCAAACTTTCTCTATGGATGCTAAGGAGGGTGATTTTTCTATACTAAGAATGTGCCTGATTGAGCTCATTTAGGAAAATTAATATTCTTTTATTAAAATATTAAAATTCTTTTTTAATCCTTCTCCTATTTATTTAAAAGATACACTTATTCTATTTTTATATATTTGTATCATGTTTGTATAGTAGTCAACCTTCAATCAACTACTTTGCAAATAATAATTTATAACCAATAACCCCGCTATCACCCAAACATGCACTTTCAGCTCTCTATTTATATTAAATGAAAAATAAAAAATAATTAAAAATGTATTTTATTTTTTATATATTATTTCATAACTAAAATTTTACATATGTTTTTGCTCTATATAAAAATTAAATAACAAAGTATAACTTAAATTAATTTTTATTATATTTGTACTATTTCCATAGTTTTTCATGATGAAACAAATCATGGCTAAATTTTCTGATTTTTTTCTTTCTTCCATAATTTCTGTACCCCAAAAAAGCTAGCCTAAATAACTTCCAAAATCTTGAAAAAAATTTCTATATTCAATAGCATTTTAAGTCCATAGCCCTTTGACCTACCATCACATCGCCTTAAACTGAAAATCTAACCATATAACAGAAAATGCTACAAAGTGTTGAGAAACAATGGCAAAATACATATACATACAAACTAATATTGTTATCAACTAAATTACGCTAAGTAATTGGTCTGTACTCAAAGGCATATATGGTTGCTAGAAATTAGAAACTTATTGAGTAAATCTTCCTTTACCTACTGTGGAACGTAATAAACGAATGGTCAGGTCCTGTGAGTCGAGTCAGAACCACGATCAACAGGACCATGATACAATGATGATGCCGAAGGATATGGTACGGATGAATGGATCTGGGTTACTTCCATTGTTGCCTCTTCACACTTCTTCTTAGAGCCTGAAACAAACTTCATTCATGAGGTTTATGACTTTCTCCACCAGTTCCATGACTTTTGTGCGGGTGCCGTCAAATATCCACTTCAGTACTGCTTGTCACTGCATTGGATTCTTCAGAAGTTTCCATTCAAGCTTGAAGAATTATTTGTCATCGGCTTTCAGCTGATCCTGGAAGACTCTTGTTGTTTCAGCTGCCATATCATAAGAGTTTGAACATTCCTGCACAATAATAGATTCACATATAAGCACAGTCCATATGAATGCGCATCTAAAATTCTCCGTCAGTAAGATATTTTCTATGATATGGGCAGGACCCCATCTAAATAAAGTCAAGTCCACAATGTGCAGAGTGACTACTTAAATGCAAATATAAACCCAAAGTGAAATATGAATAATGCCTGAACCAGATTGGAACAAGATTTGAGTCGCAAATAGATGCATTTTCCTGGCTGCTATCACTTATTCATTTCAAAAACTCAGTTATCATGGGTTTCAGTAATCCTTACCCCAAATTGTCAAACAGTAACCCAATGAGAAACAAATTTGCATGGAGCGGTGTTTGGTTGAGGTTCATTGTTGCACAATAGGGAAGAAATGAAACAAGTTACAAAGAATGATAAAGAATATAGTACTTTGATGCGGGCCATTGAAGATCAAACAAAACATATGATGCTCAAAAAGACTGATCCCCAGCACAAGAAGTTCAATGGCATCCATTCTACATGTAAAAAGAGAGACAAGCCCATTCTGAATCTGCATTTGTTGGAGCATTGCGACATTAAATTTTCCAGCACTGATATGAAATTGAAGGGATAAATATAAAGGAAAAATATGTATAAAAGGATAATTACACCAGTTAATTGAGTATATGTAGGAGAATTGAGAAATCTTGGACTAGCTTGACTTTCAAAGAGAACAGAGATGAACATGATTTCTTTAGGGGGGAGAGAGAGAGAGAGAGAGAGAGAGAGAGAGCAGAACTGGGAGGTGCCAACTTAGTCAACTATGAATTTCAGGGAGCAAAGACAAACCAAAAAGGATGGGCAAATCAGGTTTAACACAAGTTTGTAATAAGTGCTTCACGATAATAGCAGAAGTATTGCTGTTCAGCCAGGTTATCAAATATTTCCCAAACTACAATAACAAAAATAATGACAACAATAATGTGCCATGAAAGAAAATTAAACCTTCTAAAAGTTAATTCTTATAACAGGATGTCAACAGCAAGAAAGTAAATTTGAAGTAATGAAAATTCATTTTGCTAGTCAATAACATCTCTTGATATGTGAAATATGATTATATCTTGGTAGATATGACTTTTTGTGGCTGAGTTCCAAAATATAATAATCACATAAGCTTCATTAACTAATAAATAACAACCTTCACACTCACCCACATAGAACAATTCTCTGAGCTCCCTTACTACTTCATTGTTCAAGACAGCATCCCCAAACAGCATTATGAAGATAACAACAACCATCCTCTCTGAGAGCAACTAAATATATAAAATAAATTAGAACAATGTGAATTAGATTTAAATGTGAAGAAAGAAAAGATTGTACTTCGTATCTTCCCAGAAAAAGGAGTAGTGAACCTTATCGCTGCTTTATTTTGGTATATCCTATTAAGATGATGTCTTCATATTACACACTACTCACTAGTGGGTTCAAAAGCTAAGGAAAATGCAATTAACTAGTTCAATATTCATGGATGCATCAAATAACATTAGATAGTGTTAAAGACATGATATTCATATTAAATCAGATTTAACAACTTGAGAACTTTAGAGTTGGTTATTAACGTAATTATCGGGCGCAGTTTGGCGGGAGTCTAGGTTAGGCCTTTTTCTTTGAAATTTATTACGATTGTCGTTGAATGTCCTTGAATGACTAACTTTGGTTTTATTTGAATCTCGCGTGCAAGTATGGGGCTGCATGTGAGGGAGGTGTTAAGATGATATTGCATGTGTCCGTCTAACGAGCAGGCTTTTAAGAGGGTGGTCATTTAGGATAGAAGCCTTGACCGTGTCGTGAGTTAGGCGTCTCTAAATAAACAAAGGGGAGAGGGGGGAAAAACCCTTTCGAAGCTTGAAAGAATACAATCATATTGCCATAAGGAGCTTTGCAATCTACACTACATTGTTGAAAGACTGCATGAGTTAAAGCTTTTTCCTCGCCCCATATTGGAGAGGAATAGAAGTTTGAAAGGGATATTAAATCCCATAATATATGTCATATAGGCCTGTGGAGGATAGTAAGATCTTGTGCATGTGACACCTAAGTGCACTACTTCAATTTTGGTCTAAAACTATTTATAACTAGGAAAGGGCTCTGAATTCAATCTTGAACTAAATTTCCACTTTGTCTACTTCCTATGTACTGGCATTTTTATTTTTTCAATGAATTTGATTTTATTTATCAAAAACATATAAATTTCCAACTGATATATCATGTGGTTATGCATATTCTGTTCTAAATACAATTTTGATTTTACTACTATTTTAGGTACCTCTATGCAGTTCTGAGGTATCCTAAATACACAATTCTAGAGTATTCTAACAAAATATCCACACAATCACAAATTACTTTTCTTCCTTCCATTGATACAATAGTCCGTTATTATTTAGTTGAAAGAAGGTTAAAACTCATATTGAATTTCCAACACACACACACATATATATCTATGTATGTATATATTGATAGGCATAGGTTGATTGGATTTCCCACAGATGCATACTTCATAGTTCTGGAGTATATAACAGAATTTGGATGTAATTCATCGTTGGTGCCCCGTGCCCATATTGTTCCACAGATCAGCTATGTCAGTTTGATCTGAGTATGCAGTTCTAGGTGTCATGAATGAATTCTTTGTTTAGCGATGAGATTTGAATGATCAAAGCAATTAATAAGTTTCACTTTAAGTCAAAGAATGTCATAAAATTAGCTAAAGTGATTAAATATCAGGATAAAAATATACATCAATTTATTAAATTCTTGAATTGTCAACTTCAAAGAAACTAGGAAAATGTTATTTGCCTCTGCAACATTTCAGACTTCCACTCATTTAAGATAATTCAATGTTATTTAGAATGTTGTAACATTAAAATTACAAAGCACCTGAATAGACGCATCAGCCTGTATATGGAAAGCATCATAAACCCTGTTAGATTCATAAGTCTTCAAACGCCATTGGATCACATAATTGTAGTGAGGCTCTTGCCAATCCGGCTGAACATGAAGAAGCTTGGCATATCAAACTACCAGCGGGCTTGAAATTGCATTTGTCACATCGTTATCAGAATTACAAACAGAATTTATCCTCAATGATCTAGGTCAGATGATTGAGATTTGCAAGTAAAACCATCATCAATTAAGGCTTGCAGACATGATGCAAGTTATAGACCAATCTTAGGACAAATAGTTTCCTATCAGAAGTTCTTATTTTGAACACATTTATTGTTCTTCATTTTAGTTAAAACTGTAATTCAAAAAAAGAGAAAAAAAAAAGAAAGAAAGGATGAGACAGCCAAAGGCCAGCCCTGATTCTGGGGAATCTCAAGTACCAGCACTCCTGTTCTATGATTATGTTTGGAGGTTCTTACCTAGACGTTGCTTAGGATTCATGATCTTGTTATGATTGAAAACCATCTTTTTTTTCTGATAACACTGGGCATCCGGGCCAGCACACCTTGATTAATCTCATGGGATCCTTAAGTTAACCGCCCAACTAATCCCATGGGCCCAAAAGTTGACTGCACAGTAAATCCTTCAATAGCCCTCATAGGACTTAAGCCAGGTGACAATTTGGGAATGAAACCAAAACTGCTAACTAGACATTAGGGAGAAAACCACAGAGAAATTTACCTAAATAATATTTTCATCCTCAAATATAAGAGTGAGGTTATCTCATTTACTAACAATCCCAATCCCTGATTAAGAGACAACATCAATTGTGAGTTTGGCATTAGGAATAGGACAGGGGGACCAAAGTGAAGTAAAAATCTTTTAGCTGCAACTTTAAAATTTGGCAAGAGAAAGTCATCAACGGATCCACTATTGGTCAATGTTCTTGTATCTATTGGCATACTCTGTTGCTTAAATATATTCCCCTTAGTTTTTCTTATTATCAATTCCGTGTTGGGCAGTTCTCCTACAAAAAAAAAAGTCAAATAAGTCATCCTTTTTGGGGGATATGCTTCTACGACAACTATATCCATCCTGCGTCATCACGTGCTATTGAGTAAAAAAAATATAGAAAATTATGCTGGGAATTAGACATCATCATCATCATTGAGATACCAACTTAATTAGTAACTGATTATTAACAATCCTGTTTTCTTGCAAAGCAAAAAAATCTATTTTCCCATTTAAAATTGCTCTGTCTTCTCTGTTTCATAAACATAAACAATAAAAATTAAATTACAATAAACCAAAAAGGAAAAAGGCGGGTACAGGGAAAGATTTATACCCCATGGACTGAGAGTGAAGAATCAGGCAATAAAACCGCTTACTGTTGCAAATCGGAGGCCATTTAAGACATACTTCCTCCGAAGGCGCAGACCCAAAGACAAAATCATCGCGGCACCAAGATGGCAGTTTCACCCTCACTGCTCCCGTCAAGACACCCGTTTTCAGAACTCATCACAGTAAGACGGAGAAGCAAAAGTAGGGCAAGAGGGGGCCCAGGGGGGAGTGGTGGGCGGAGCCGCGGAGTAGAAGTGGCGGAGATGAGAGAGAAGGGCGAAGGAGAAGAAGCAGAGGAGAAAGGAAGATGAGAGGGAATTGGCCTTGTGGAGTGGAGTCTTGGCACAGTAGAAGTGTCAGTGGGGTAACAGTATAGCCCGCCCTGGCTTCGCCACTCCAGCCGTCTTGAACATGTTATTTATACTTTCCCCATGCCTTGACTGCCAGATGATCTCTTAATATCATCCTTCTTCTTCTTCTTCTTATCCTATCTATAAAATCTCCTTTCTTTATAAATACACCAACATTTTTTGGCCGATTTTGGTGGATGGTTTAAAGGGTATCTTTTGGCTTATCCCTCCACGCCCTTCCTCAGGTTGTTTTGCCTTTTTGGATGTAAACTCATTATGATTATTATTATTAATATTTCAACCTGACGTGTCGCTCCATTCTATCAAGGAAACTAGTGATTTGTTTTTGTTTTTCTTTTAAATTTATTTATTGCCTTTTTGGCAGGATGTAGTGGATGTTTGCTCATCATTTGATTTTTTAAGTTACAACCTTTATAAATCGGTTGTGCTGATAATATAGAATTTGCTCAATGTTTTAAAATACACCAAATAGGGAGGAGATCCGAGATTCAATTACTAGTAAAAATGGTTACTCCATTATAAAAAATGTTTAGGCATTAAAAAAACTAATTATAACTAAAGAACAAATTTTGATTTTTACGGTGAAATATAATAGGAAATATTCGGTTATAGGCGGACTGAAGCGATATTGCCATGGAATGTCAGTTGACAATCGAGGAAAAAATGTCCGAATGCTCCGGAATTCCGATATTTGTTAATTCGACAAATTTGAGAAACTTTGCTCTGCGGCGTGTATTTAGGTACTACGAAAAATATCGATCATCGGTAAATACTTCGGAATGTCGGTAAATATCGATTATTTTGAAACTTGTCGAATCCGAAGCGGTTAAATTAAATTCTGATGATTTTTGACGATCAAATTCTTATTTTGACTACAAAAAATTACATAAATACGCAAATGTCTGATTCTTTGCAAAGTCGTCAATGGCATCAAATGCTCAGTTTAAGCTGCTTAGAATTATTTTTCTTTGTGATTGCTCTGATATTTTGAAAGATTTATTATGAATATTGTGCCCGTCGAGATGTAATCTCTTACGTGAATAGTATAGTGGTAGCGTCAGATGCCATTCAGTTTTAAGCTGACCTATAAATACTAATTTCGATAAATTATAATGAATATAGTCTTGTGAAGTGTATGGCCTAACTTTATTTATCTTTTTATAGTTAATGAAAGTATTTTTCATGAATTTGAAGTATTTTTGTTAATTTTTGTTTTACCCGATATTTTTGTCAAAATATCCATTGATATTTTAGATATATAAGTAAAATGAAGTATCGATATATGTATAATTCACAGATATTTTATTAAATGTATATATATATATATATATATATATCTTATTTTCTCTCATCTTGTGTTTTCTAGTCCTTTATTTTTAAAGTATTTGAGCATCTCTTTTTCATTCGGTGTGTAGGGTGGAGTACCGACCACATTCCACTCTCCCAATCTCTTTATTGCTCTTTTAGTTATTTATTTAACATTCTTTCTTTCTCTTTTTTCCACTTTTAATATCTAGCTTATCTTATTCATTTTTCACATTCTTTACAAAATTACAAGGAATAAGCTAAACTGAAAAACCTATACCAAACTGCTAGGCCAGATGTTCTTTTATGCTAAAAACTCTTACTTGTTTAATAAGTGACTTTTCCTTTTCTTTAAAATCAGTTCTGTAATGATTTTCAAATAAGTTTTCTTATTATTATTAAGCATCTGTTTTCAAATCTTTTTTCTTAAAATATTTCTCACTCGTTTTCTTAAATTTTAATTAGAACTAATTTTTTCCAAACTTTTTATTGGTCCTCTCTCATTTTTTCAAAACTCTTTTAATATTATTTAAGAAAGTCATTTTCTTGTTTAAAAAAAAGCAAATAAATAGTTCTATGGTTCCAATAAAATGGGTACATGGGGGGAATTCACGGGCTTGGGGGGGGGGGGGAGAGGGAGGAGGGCTCAGCATCCTATGTATACCTTTGACAAACAATTTGGAGATTTAATCATAACCGGTTTCCCGATCGATTATGAAAAATCCTATATCGTTATTGGTAACATGTTTTGATTGTCATGGCCTTTTGTTCCTGCAACTATTTGTATTTAATTATTTATTGTAATACTTGATGCACTCTTTTGACATTGTATTATATGTCTTTGATATCCCCTGATGATCGGTTAGTTAAAAGTTATATTTTAAGCGAATTTGTTTAGTAAGTTGACTTTAGGGGCAGAGGATGTTACGCTTATCGTGCGCCGATAAGTAACTTGACCAGGCTGAACTCGGTTTTCCCAAACTATTTTTTTATAAAGAGTCGTTTAATGTTTTTAACTTTCTTTATTTTGTTTCACTATTAAAATAAAAATAAAAATAAGTGGCTATTTCAGCAGATTTTAAATAGTTTTCAAAGAAATAAATGGCGGAGTCTTGCATTTTTTAGAAGAGGCTTGCATAATAACTGAAATGCGGAATCCATAGTACGGAAGCCCAGAATGCTTATGAATTATAATCACCATAGAATTTTCAAATGTCACAGGCTTTGTGAGTCATTATGTTAGTGTTAATGTGTCTGATGCTATCACCATTCAGTGTTTTTAATGAATTTGATTATATGTATTAATAGAATGTATTGAAGATTTGAATCAATAAAAATTTTATTTCAAAAAAAAAAAAATATATATATATATATATACACACACATTATTATTATTTCAAAAGTCTTATCTCGGGTTAAATGGTTTTTTTATAAACATTTTTGTGATTGATTTTAAAAAATTTAAAATTTAAAATTTAGCTTTATGGGGTTTAAAAATAATGGCGTGGCGAGCATAAGCCGAATGTGGGCTGCAGAAGAGATAAAGCCAAGCCCGATAAGAAGAAGCTCATGCGAAAAATCACATATACGAAGTATGGCTTCAAGGCAGGGGACGGTCCACCACTATCACGAAGCGTATGACATAAACATCGAAGAACCCTTATAAGGAAAGTACTTTCGGCTTCCTAACAAATCTCTCCACCAATTAGGAAAGTGAATATTTCCTAATATTTGTTCATCAATTATCCCTTATTAATTGGTTACTTGATAAGGAAAAAATCCCTCACCCGATGGGAGAAATGTCACGCATCATCATCTACTGGAAAGTTATAAGTGATTATCGAATTTACGTAAATATCAGGGCACCCCATCTGTGAGGTACACCACAAAATTCATTCCACTAGCCAGTTGATTTTCTCTTCCCATCGGAAGCGCTTAGGCATCGAAGAAGCGACGAACCCCGTAGATCCTTTTGCTTCCTATTTGGCCATAAGGGAAGCGGGACATCTGGGAATCAGCGGGCCAGGCCCGACCAATTGCAAGCCAGCTCCAGCCCAGTTTCGGTTGAAAAAGCATCATTAGTTTGGCACTTGGGTGCGTGGGTGTGGGATTCCTTTACAAATAAGCCTAACCTCTCGGTGACTAATGGTAACTCGGCTTTGAGCTGACGGGGGCACGCCAATCCCCAGTGCAAGACCGATGAGCAGCGTGAATGGCGCGGAGCTTCAGGAGCTCTTGGAAACTCTACATGCCAATACGGATGAGATCTGGAGCTACATCTCTGTCGGTTCTTGAGAGAGTTAAAGCAACTCACGGAAGATACGCTTTGAGGAGCTATGACATGCCTAGAGGCCAAGCACCATTACCCACGAGAAGAGCAGACACCTCGACCTCCGCCGAGACGGATGGAGAAGGAGCTAGGTAAGCCGGAGAGCGCGGCCGCACAGAGCTCCTGCCAGAGAGAATCGCGATGAGGAGAGGCATGGTAGGAATGACGAGGCAAAGGACCCGTCCTTTATCAACGGGAGAGAGAGGGAGCGGGCGTGGGAGCAAGAGTTCAGGACATCCGGCAAGAGCTCAGCCATATGAAGGAAGCCCCGAGTAAAGGCCCGAGGCTCGATCTCTGGGCGCTGCAGTGCGACAAAGCGGAATCGTTGTGGCAGCGTCTTTGCACTTTTCTCTTGCGTGAAGTTCGAATGCCGCAGATCAAAGCACGTTCGATGGAGCGAAAGACCCGATAGATCACCTCGATACATATAGAGCAGGATGGGCCATGGATCTTGAGCTTTGCATGAATGTCGGGACCTCATCGTGTAGAGCCCCTTGTATCCACTTGTTAAGGCCCGGCGGTAGCTTGGTTATGGACTTAGCCATCTCGATCATCATTCTGAGCTCTCCATGTGTCGTCTTCCGGCTATCGGGCTAAGACATCTGGGAAGCCAAGTTATCACCTTACATTTATAAAGTGAGACTCGCGAGGAGAGGTTGAGGTCGTATGTTCGAGATTGGCCTTGAGGAAATTCTTTAAAGGTAGATATTCAGACGAGAGTTCACCATCAGGATTTCATCGCGCGAGGGGCTAGGGGTGCGGTCAAAGACGATGTTCTCTATCTTCAGAAAAGGAATCCTCGAGGCAAGCATGGCGAAGGTGCTGGCAACAGAATGTCAGCGATGAAGAGAAGCCCTCTTATCAGCGAAAAGGGCTCTTTCCGAAAGGAGAAGAGGCGAGGCGACAAGCGGGGCAGCCTTAGGCGAGGAGACAAGGGCGATCCCGAGGTGTAACGAGGAGAAAATAGAGAGCGATCCCCGAAAGAAGGCGAGAATGTCGAGAGGCGGCGGAGCCACCTCGGCAGAGCACATGCTTGACGGTATTCACCTCGGCAATTCACCCCCACGGCGATACCAGTGTCACGGGTCCCTCACATGAGTGCAACATGAAAAATTTACGAGATGGCCATCTCGGATGAAGTCGAGACCTCGCGAAAAGAGACAATGCAAATCTTTGTAGGTTCCACATGGATCATGGACCTTACGAATCGGATGGCTATCCAGGTTGAGGAAAGAATTGAGTACTGATCAGGCATGGGCATCTTCGTCGTTACATGACCGAAGGACGGGGTAGTCTGTGTCTGCTTTGCGTCGATGAGACCCGGCTGGCACCGTGACCGCTTGGGAGATCCATGTGATCTCGGAGGATTTGCGGGGGCGGAGTCCGGCCTTTCGGCCCGGAAGGCCCATCTACGACATTATATCCAGGGAAACATTAAATGCAAAGTCGTATCCAAACTTCCTCGCGGGATCTTACCACCAACAACTGTAGACTCTAACATGGAAGCGGCGAAGCCCCCGTGATCCACTAGTGATAAAGGTTATTTGTAGCGATAAAGAAAGCGATCCACAGGGTCCTTTATCGACAATGGCTGTAAGAAATCATCTTCGCATCAACTTTAGGCAAAATGGACATTGGAAGGAGAAGCTAGAGCCGATCGGCTTCCCTGCATTAGTTCTCTTTGGAGAAGAGTCTTGCCTTTGGGTTTGATACAACTAGTGCTCACTTTAGGAGACCCCCCATGTCAGGCCACAACAACAGTATGATTTCTAGTAGTAGATGCCCCATCAGCTTACAACATGTTACTGGGTAGGCCCTCTCTCAATACCATAAGGGCCATCCCCTCCGCCTATCACATGGTTATCAAATTCCCATTTTCCGAATGGGTAGGGATGGTTAGAGGAATATGTAACGTGGCGAGGTATTCTTGGGCATGATAGAGCAAAAGCGATTGACAACATCACCATGGACTAGCTCGACATGCGCGAGACGGGGTAAGCGGGCTGCACCATAGAAGAACTAGAGCCTGTACAGCTTGATGACCAGCCAGAACACCTCGTCTACATGGATCCAGAGCTAGCTAAAGGATAAAAGCCTTCTCATCCACTTTTTAAACGGAATATGAGATGTTCGCACACAGACGAAGACATGGGTGGAATCGACCGGCGGTAATCACCCACCCAGATTAAAATGTCGGTCCAGATCGCTAGGTGGTTAAAAGCGAAATGAAGGAGCTTAGCCTAGAAGGCGGGAAGACAATTAATGAAAGATTAGGCTCCCTCCCGGCGGATGCGATCGGGAGGTAGAATATCTACGAGATGGTTGTGGCATTGTTCTCATCAAAAGAAAGAGCCCGAATGGCGACTTGCTGTGATTTCTGCAGATCATCAATAGGAACATCTCAGATGGCTTCCCCCTACCTCGGATTGACCTCATAGTGGACGCCACGGCCGGTCATGAACTCCTCAGCTTCATGGACGCCTTCTTTGGCTATAACCAGATCAGTATGGATCCTAACGACCAAGAAAAGACCTCATTTATTCTTGTGAGGAACTGCCTACTAGGGTGATGCCTTTCGGACTTAGAGCATGGAGCCACGAGTTGGTGAAACAAGGTGTTTGAAGCAAGTTGGAGCATCCCCAAGGAGGTATATATAGACGATATGTTGGTAAATCGGTTGAAGTAGGGCTCCACACCTTACCAGTGAGGCGTTCAGTCTAAAAACCTACAATGTAGTTAAACCCTGACCAAATGCGCCTTGGTCTCCACCAGGGGAAGTTCTTGGGTTTATAGTCGATAAGCGAGGAATAGAAGCCCAATCCATGCAGAGATGCAGGCATGCTCAGGCATGCGCCACCTTGAGCATTAAGGACATTCAACACCTAATTGGAAGAATAGTTGCGCTGAGCCGCTTCTTGTCTAAGGCCAGCAACAAATGTTAGCCTTTCTTTCAGGTTCTGAAAATGGCCTTCTAATGGATGCACCTTTACTTGAAGAAGGCATTCTGACACTCGAAAACATTTGAGCTCTCCCCGTTCTAGTAAGCCCTTGGGGAGGAACTCTCGCTCTACACAGCGTTTGATTTGCCGACTAGTGTACATACTAGGCGAGGAAGGCGGAGATAGAATCTGACTTGATATACTATTGTAGTCGGGCGCTAAGAGGGCGGAGGAGATATCCAAGATGGGAAGATGATCTAAGCGTTGGTAGCCACATCCGAGGAAAACTTGACTTACTTCCCGAGATTATACCATCGAAGTCCCAACTAAATATCCGATGAAGCAAATACTACATAAACCATAAACCTTTGGAAGACTAATAAAGTGGGCTATAGAGCTGAGTGAGTTCAACATCAGATACAAACCAAGGACAACAATAAAAGGGCAGATCTTGGCAAATTTCATCATGGAATTCACCACAGCGAGCTACTTAGAAGCTACCCCAAATTGGCCTTGAGCCTCCCCATGCAGAGGTTGTCGGGTGAATGGGGTCGCGATGCCCGAGGACGGTGTAGGTCGGGCGACCTCTGCAGACGGGATAGATGTGGAATGCGCCCTCAGATTCGGTTCCAAGCCCAGCCCGATACTTGAGTGAGATATGGGGTGTGTGGTCAGGCTCGACCTCGCCCACTGTAGGCGATCAGGCTGGAGTGGTGGTGGCTCCCAGATTGGTAGTAAAACGGATCGAAGGCTCACAGGCTAGAATTTGAGGGGATATATGATCCTGTGCCTCGAGAAAGTGCGAGGAGGCACGCTAAAAGTTCATGCGAGTTCGGGTCGAGCAGTACGGGCGGAGAATTCAGTGATGCCGCCTTGAAAAGCGGCAAATCGGGGACCTTTGAAGCGAGTGATGCCTGTTGGCATTCCTCTTAGAACCTGATAAGCATAACTGACTAAAGTCTCCCCTGTGATGTACGACGAAATTTGAGATGGTTAGTTTAGGGTTACTTAGTAAAGGTCTTGCAGCGACCCCGGATACTTCAGAAACCATACACCTTGACTACCAGCGAGATGAGCGCTCATCTATAACCAAGCGTCTGTTGAGAGAGTTAGGAGCAACTCACCAGTGAAATACAAACGCCCGGGAGAAGCGTGAGGCAAAGTAGTAACCTAGTTAGTGGGCTCAGCGGTGAAGGGCATAATAAATGAGGGCGAGTAAGCTTGGTTCGGAAGGCGCCTTAACCTAGGAGCGAGCGGCTCGGTTTTGAGCTCGGCTAAAGGCACGACAACCCCGGGCGAATGGCTGGGTTCAAAGAGCATAGCGGCTCGGGAGGCGGAATAGCCCGAGAGCCAAGTGGCTCAGTTTAGGCGCGGCTCGGGAGCCAAGCGGCTCGGTTTTGGCGCTTATTACTTTCGAAAAAGCGCGATAGCGGGAAGGCACAACGACCCAGGAGCTAATAGCTTAGTTTAAGGCGTAAATAGCTGGAGGCAAAATACTTTAGGAGCGTGATAGCTCGAGTTTAAAGGCACAATAGCACAGGAGCCGAGCAACTCGGTTTGAGCTTAGCGCTAAAGGCACAATAGCCCCGAGGGCCACTGGTAGCTCGATTTGAGAGGCTAAATAGCTCGGGAGGTAGAATGAAGCTCAGAGGCCTGATAGCCCGGGAGCGACAGCTCGGTTTTGAGCTTAGCGCTCGAAAGGCACAATGGCCTAGGAGCCCCAGCGACTCGGTTTAGAAGTTAAACAACTCGGAGCGAGAATAGCCCTAGAAGGCTGTGTAGGAGCAAACAGCTCAGTTTTTAGAGCTTAAGCCGGTGAGCCTGATAACCTAAGACTGACGGCTTGGTTTGAGAGAGCCTAAACGACTCGGAGGCGAATGGCGAAGAACAACGGCCCGGGGCAGCTGGCTTGGTTTCAGGCTTAAGCGCTCCAGGCCTGATGGCAGGAGCCCCCGACGGCTCGATTTGAGAGAGCCTAAACGGCTCGGGAAGTAGTGCTCAAAAGAGCCTGACCGCGAGATAAATGACTCAGTTTCGAGGCAGCCGGGAAAGTGACGCCCAGCCCGGGAGCCTGGCGCTGGGTTCGGAGCTTACGCTCGAAAGAAGGCCTTATGGCACAGGAATTGATGGCTGATTTCCAAAGGTTCTTAGCTCGAGAAGGCCTTGGCCCGGCCCAGGCTAGTAGCTCGGTTCGAGCTTAGCTCGAAAGAAAGGCCTTGTAGCCCGGGGCCCGATGCTTTTTTCTCTTTCTGTCGGTTGCGAGCTTAAGCGCAAAGGCGAAATAGCCAAAGAGCCCGGCAACTGGTTACAGAGCTTAAGCGCTCGGAGGCCTTGCCTTCAGAATCGTGCTTTAGATTTCTGAAACCTTGCTTTCAAAAAAAAAGGCATAAGCGAGGAAGCCCGGTACTCGTTTCAGGAGCTTAGCTGCTCGAGTGCCGCAGCCCGAGAGCCTAAGTAGCTCAGTTTATGAGCTTAGCACCTTGCTCAAAGGCGCATTAGCGAGGCCAGGCGGCTCCCGAGTTTCGAGCTTAAGCGCTCGAGCGCATAGCCGGGGCCCTGGCCAGCTGGAGATTTGCGGAGCTTAGATGCCCGAGAATGAAACGGCTGGCAGGATCAACTTCAGGTTTCAGGTTAAACAGCTCAGGACAGGCGGCGATAGTTGGAAGAGCAACTGCCAATGATCATCTCGTATATGAAATGAAAAGTGATAATCGAAGCAATGGTCTGAAAATCCACAGGCTCGGCGCGGAAATAGCGAGAGTTAAAATAAAGTCTGGCACGGGGACGGTCTAATTCGCGGCGAAATTGAGAAGAGCCCGAGTGAGCGGGAGAGCTTGCTCTGTGGGGAGAACGAAGATCATCGAGCCCGAGTGATTACCGTGCCCGCGGTAGGGCTATAGGAATCGACAAATTTGTATCCTGGGTGTCCCTTTATCGTAAGCGAGAAACTATACTTTGCGATATAAGTAATTACAGTCGAAACGCGGGGATAAGATTTTCTTCATGAATGAAGTGCATTTTAGTTGAAAATGGTATTTGCCTCTTTGGATTTTAAGGTTTTGTTCCAAAAGCAACGTTAGGTTGGATGGTTGTAAAGCGCGAATAGAGGTAAAGGAAGAAATTTAGAAGAGAGCTCGCTGAAGTCTTGGGTCCTTTAGTTATTAGATTTTAGTTGTATTCATGCCCTCGGGTTTGTTTTCCTACGCGTTGGGGATAATGACCTATAGTTTTTTCCCAAATAGGACCTTGATTTGGCACTAAAACCTAAACCACTAGAATTACTCCTCATGAGATATGGCATTCATTGAGCCTTCAAAGTCCGCTACGGTGTGCATCATGGCCTCGAAAAAGAGAGGCAACTGCGAGACAACTAATAGAAGGAGGCGAAGCTAAGTGGATATGATCGGATCTAGATGGCATCCTTTGTAACCACAAAGCTTGCCAAATACACATTAGCGAGCTGGATCCTAGGAGGTTTCAACCTAGGGTGAGATCTGAGGGAATAAATGCTCCTGTCTGATGTGATAAATGAGGAGGCATGAAAACTTACCTCAGGCCTCCACCGGTGACCCTCCTTGAGAAGGGGGCTTAGCAGCATCCTGCTTAGAGTTTGTCATCCTCAAGGGTGTGTTTGGCCAGTCGAGAAAAATGAGAGCGAAAGAAGAG
Source organism: Tetrastigma voinierianum (assembly GCA_016808115.1). Classification (NCBI taxonomy): domain Eukaryota; kingdom Viridiplantae; phylum Streptophyta; class Magnoliopsida; order Vitales; family Vitaceae; genus Tetrastigma; species Tetrastigma voinierianum. The sequence goes on from JAEQBH010009788.1 coordinate 73,339, forward strand.
AGAGAGAAAATGACTACTGACCTAAAACAAAGTTGCGACGAAGCATTTATGAGTTAGGGTTACGTTATAAGGTGGCTTATATAGCCAACCCGAATGTGAAATACCAAAAATGCCTAAAATATAATATTACAATAAGGATAAATGGTAATTGAATAAAAGCGTGGTCGTTTGGGGATCAAAATCACAGCTTACAGGGGTGAAACTGAATTTAAGCTGTACGTGAATTTTGCTAGTATAGCGAAAATTTCGCTATCTTTAGCGAAATTTATTAACTAGCGAGAATTTTGTGAGGATAAGCGAGAGTGAGAATTTTCGTATATGATAAATTCCCGCTAGCTATGTGAAAATTTTCACATAGCCAAAATTCGCTAGGATTGCGAAAATTTTAAGCTATGATTCTGAAATTTTGCAATCTTAACGAGAATTCTATTTGCTTTGCCATCTTCATTTCGTCATTTCCGCTTGATATTTCCTCATTTTGGGTTGATGAAATCACGAGAATTCTGCGTCGATGCAATCTGGCGCCAGGCTTCTTGGCCCGAGGATTCAAGGAACTTATGAAACTACCAGCTTGATCTAAAAACCAAATTAGTAGTACTAAGTGGACATGCACATGAGGTGGCTCGATTCATATGATTAGTCTTAAAAAAGCACTCAAAACTATTTTAAATGAGGTTAATAGCACTTTTGAGCATATCCACCCCCGACAGGCCACGTTGAATCCCTTATGATACTAAAAGCAAATAAAGGTATGTATGCTGTGCTTTTCTGAAAGTGCATATTGTTCCAAAAAGTGTGTGTCTGGAGTAAGCTTTTCCTTTAATATGAATAATTACACCACATTAAGCAAACATAAGAAGAGCAAGACCATGCAAACGAGTTTGAGGCGGCATCGGTTTCAAAGAAATTCGACTGAACTTCCTGACATCTAATTGTTCCTAAAAGGTAACGATTTAAACGATAAGTGCAAAGCTATTCCCTCCCCGACACAGCTGCATGGCCTTAAAGTGACTGGCCAACTTAATAGGACTAGCTACACTCTTTGGCTATTCTGCTGGTGGCAGTAAAAGTGTAATCTTTAAAGCCGACTTCACGAAGTCAGGTATAGCGGGCGTCCGCAGATGACTCGACCAATTAAAGGTTTAGGGCATGAAGCGAGATCAGTGACCCTGAACTCTGCGAGGGCTTCACCGGACTACGAGATGATTTCGAGAATTAAGCACCTCTGACACGGCTAAACTCTACCCATCCACGTGCTTGAACACTAAATTGACTCCCAGCGATTAGGTTTAGGGCATACTGGGGCTTTAAGGCTTTAAGCCATATATACCCCTCGGACTAGTGTTCGGGTTTCAAAGTGGCGTCACGGCTTTATTTCTCTTTTCTTCTTTTCTTTTTTCATTTGGAAGACTTCATTGGTCTTCATATGGAGTAACCTGACCTATTATGGGTCGTCGACAAATTTAAGTAGGCTTTGTGAAAGTGGAAGGGTACTAAGCTTCTCGACCTATTTACAATTGCAATACGGTGTGCGGTGTGTGAGATTAGCTAAAGGGGAATATTCAGTTGAATAATTTGGAACTTCCATTGACCAAAACTAAATCATGCATGGAATTGTTACATCATTAATGTAACATACGGGGCTTGATTTTTCCTTCTAAGGCAAGAGTAGAAATACCAAAATATAAGTCTTTGAGAATGATTTGTAAAAGTGTGTAGAAAATGTAGGCACCTTGGTATGTTCTATGTCATTGCTATTTCCTACAAAATTATCGACTTTTCAAAGGCGTAGTACCTCTCAATAGAAGATGAAGCGAGCGGTTTGAACCGGGGAGGAATGGCATGGGTGGTGATGCACCTTGCTGCTGCCCGATGCGGGAGGAGAAAATGAGATTTTTCCTGCGCAACTCCTGTAGCTTAATTTTCAAAACAAAAATTGTGATAAGATAAGCTTGTAAATCACGAAAATATTTGAAAGAAAATAGGTAAAAGTAGTGGCGCACTAAAAGCTTCCAAATTAAGACCTAAAATAATATAAAGTAAGAAATTTCAACAAAAATTTGGAGTGGTCTCGGAGTTCTGCGAGGGCCCTCGATTATTAGCCATTGGATCTCGAGGAGGGTCCGGGAGGAGAAGCTCCTCCACGCGTGCGGTGGTGTGTCTTTGCGCGGGTGCCTTCATGCTCATTTCGGGTGTTTTTGACAATGCGGTCTCACGATGGTGGGGTGTTGTTGCGGAGGAATGGTGGATTCTACATTAGCTGTATGCATTGTTCTCCATCCAATTCTTCTGTTGTTTGGCTAATATCATGCCTTCTGCGTGTACCACTCGACCCGAGCTTATCGGATTTGCTCCTCGTCTCATTTGGTTTGCCCATTGCTCAGTGGAAAATGTTGAGCTCGATGTCATGTTGCGCAAAATCTTGTTTGCATGACCCCATTCGGCAATTGATAATGGCATTTGATGTGGCGAAATAGCGCTGTATAATGGGCATGATTGGTGCCCCGCACTCGGTTACGTGTAGAGAACCGCGAAATCCATAGGATAGTAGAACTTATCTGCTTTTACGACCCATCTCACTATCCCTTTTGGTATTTTCATTGAACGATCGGTAAGAATAGGGTGATGTTGGTTGGTTTCAACTCTCGAACCGGCGCTGCTGATATGGCATTAGGTTGATGCGCACCAGTAAGTCTTTGTCATTACAGGTTCCTCGATATTGGCGAGATAGTTGGGGTCCCTGGATCCTTGTATTTCACCATTGTCTTGCATTGGATGATGGAGCTAACGTGATTAAAATGCCTTTTTTATTAATACCCGGCCCTTTTGATTGTACGAGAGATCTTTCGAAAACTTTACCATAAAGGCGAGGACTTGTTTGATGATGTCGAAAGGGGTATGTTGACCTTCACCTGCCTTAGGACTTTTCGGAAGGATGCACCTTTCTTTGGGGGTACTGTGCCTTGCTTCTTAGTGCTTGGAAAATGGAGGTGACGTCACGGTGCTTCATTGGAGTCACTCCTTGAAAATGTGTTACGGCTCCACGATTCTTCCCTTTTGGTTTCCTCAGCGAGCAGGCATTGGTACGATCAACCTCTTATTACTTAAGGTAATGACGGCTTTGACTTCATCCATTTTTAGAGGGATTATTTGGAATAGCTCAGTTCCATGGACTCACCCAGTTTGGCGTGGTGAGAAGGAACCTCCTGCCTGCGATGATTTTCCATTCTTGTTATGGATGCTGGTACATCGATTCTTGATTAAAGGCTGCCATCCATATTCTCTTGTCGAGCTTTCTACATTTTCAATTTTTGATTTCAGTGAGCATTGGTACTTTTGCTCCTCCACAAAATTTCCCACCACCTTGCTCGGATTCTGATGGCTTGCTCGACGGAGAGGAGGTGGGTGCTTCTTCAGTATGGTGGTGGTAGAATCGCTGCTTGCATTTATTATCTGGGGTACATATCACGGGAGGTTGAGGTTTCGAGAGAGGTTAGGGTGATTTTCGAATTCGTTATGGTATTACCATATGGGGCGTGGGTTGTGGCTTGTATTGACCTCTGGCTTGTTTGCATATTGACATCAAATCCTTGCTGAAGAGCGAGTCGGATGATGTTCTCTTGGATTAACTTGATAGGTTGACAAGCGATGAATGGGTTAACTGTCTGCGATGTTTTTCGATCCTTTGCCGAGCTCCTCCACCTTTCTAGTAGGAGTTGAGATTTTTTGTTTCATTTCCATGTCCTCTGAAAGTGCAAAAATTCTTACCCTTTAATTAATGATAGAGGCTGTTTCTCCACCTCTCTTAGGTTTGAAAATAATCCAACCCTTGGAGTTTGACCACATAACTCGAAATCCATAGCTTCATACGGATTTTTACTCAAAAATCACCTCCACACATGGTTTCTAGCAATTTAGCTACATGGCGGAGGGACATACCATTGCAAATGAATTCTTAACATCAGTTTTCAGAAACATGATGTGGAATGACCGCTGATGATATCCA
>JAEQBH010009789.1:0-41928 GCA_016808115.1 Tetrastigma voinierianum
TCGCGACATAAATATTTTATCATTATATGAGATTTCATAGGTGGTGTGTGAATATTTTTATGTCGCAGCCAGGTTTGGCCTAAACGAAATTTTAAGAGTCGCGACTCCTGGACTTTTCTTTGTCGCGATAGAAAGTTGTCAAGGCCAGAAAGAGTTCTATTTGCGATATCACGATTTTTATGTTCGCGACATGGGTTGGTTGTTAATAGGAGTTCATTTTAGCGAAGGGATTTCGCATGCGAGTTTAGGTCTTGACATGGAGGTCATGTCGTGACATGGCATAGTCGGATCTGCTTGAGTTGGCACGGCGGGGCACAGGCGCGTCGCTGACAGCGCTACGGGGCGCCAGCAGCGACATAGCTACAGGCAGCGGCAATGTGCAGCGCTCTGTCTTGTACTTATGCAATGAAAGGTAATGCAGCGCGACTAGGATTGTTACAACGGGCCTTAGGCGCGCCTGACGAGAAGACAAGCTCACACGATAGAGTGCAGCTCGCAGCCAATTGGACCGATGAAAAAAAAAAGACCTGAGTTTGGGGCATCACATGTACAAAGATAGCGAGGGTGAGTAAAATCACCAAGGATGGCTTACTCTTCTTCAAACCCGTAAACCTAATTTCTTCAAAGCCAAAATGAAGAACTCCCCTCAATCAATATACCAAATTTGATATTATCTCTCTTTTCTTTACAAGGCCTTGTTAGTTTTACTCATTTTTGTTTTAAGCTTTTTCACTTTTTGGCGTTTAGTCCACTCTTCAGTATTACAGTGCACAACAACTTGTCTGATTTCTAATTAAGCATGTACTTTTCTTCATGCATGATACTTGGGTCCTTAATGTGACATTTTACTATTTACCCTTAGCTCTTGAATTAATTAGGGTTTTATCATTTTCTCCTTTTAGATTACGGAAAATACGCATTTCACTTTTCCTTATCTGCTAAGCATGTTATAAAACTACTAAGATATAATTTGGGGGTGTTACATATGAAGAAGGTTAGCTATTATTTTAATGATCTCTATGCATTTTAGAAGAGTAACATGAGCTACTCTTTAAAGTTCAGGAATCATATGTAAGTGAAATGTTGCAGCTTCAAAAAGGGAATTGAATGAGGTCAATTCTTATTAAGCTCTTGTAGAACCAAGCGTATGTTCATAGTCAAAACGAACATAAAAGTGAGAACTGGAAGATATTAAGAAGATTCTTGTGTAAGGTATGTCATCATCTACACAAATGATAGAACGGTTCAAGGACATCGTGTCCATTGTTTAGTTAGTGGAGTAAACATATTTCTAGGGAAAAAGAAATTCAAAGTTCAAGCATTTGTACTCTATCACTTGGGAGGACTTGTATGTTTGTTGGGTATCAATTTTCATTCATGTAGGGATTTGTTAGATTCCTTTTTTATTTGAATGAAATTTACTATTGAAACGATTGGTGTTCAAAGTTTTAAAGTTTTAAAACCTCTTTATGAGAACTCGTCATCCAATCTTTTTGTTGGTTTAGAAGCGAGTCGGAAGCTTTCAATTCTTGGACACTCCCACTGCACGAGTCTATATAAATGGGTTCGGCTCTCTTTGGCAAGAAGAAAAAAATCTTAAGTGTAAGTTTTTGTAGTCTCTGTGATAGGTAGTAATGCGTGTCATTTAGTTAGAGCAGAGGAGTGATTGCAACGAGGAGTGCGTTTGTTGCGCTCAAGGGCAGATTTGTATCTGTGGAGACGGGCCGTCGTCATTTCTTAATGCCAGTACAGTTCTTTAAGAAGATTGTGTGACCTGAACTCGGTTTATTCGTTGTTCTGTAGTTTTGTTTTATTTTCTTCTTTTACTTCTTCATTTTTGTTTTAGTTTGTAGGCAAGTTTGTAACGTCTTATTTGTTAGAATTACAGCCAAAGCTAATTTCTGGCTTTTTATTACATATACTTGAACTTTAATTACATACATTATGGGACCTTTATTTTGTTACTTTGTCTATGCAAAATATTAGGACCACCTAAATCTCAACGAACTATAAATGAAATTAATTTTATGTTAAAATGATTTTTATGTTTGATAGTACAACCTAAGCGTAATTATTATAGCCAGCGTTGTTCATTATAGTATCACTTGATGTTTTAAAAGCGGGACAGTTCAACCGGTTGAATTTATCTATCGACATGGCGGGTTTGATTTAGATACAGCAATTATCGTCAGCGGGTGTGAGCCAAGACGGTCGATGGTAAACAAATGAAACAGCTAGAACCGAACGGTTTCGGCGAAGCCAATCGATGAACTCCTCATCTTCTTTTTGTTTTTGTTTTAGTTGAAAAGACATCGTTTCTATGTTTTTTACATTGAAACAATGTTGTTTCATATGGGTCCGTGATGCCCTCCATCCCTTTCCTTTCGTGGTCACTAGATTAACCTTGTTTCCTCATCAATCTCTCCGGCTTCGACGGTGCCAACTGCATCTCTCCGATAGCAGAGCGTGAAAACAAGAGGACGCATCCCTCCCCTAACCCATCTCCTTTGGAAAAAATCACACCACATCTCCATCCTGACGTGGATTTTCCGTGCCATAATGGTGATAAGACCTTATGGTAATATTTAATAAACATTCATATGTGAGGGGGTTTAAGACAAGTACAACCTCATGTTTTTGCTTTGAATAGTCAACTTAAAGTGAGATAGACATAAGACATGTAGTCACTGTGATATCTGACCCAAGATCCCATGATGACAAACTAACCACCTCACATTTCCCATAATTTGTTTTTCTACTCTCTACATTTGCATTAGTGGACTAAGGTTCTTAAGAATGATTTAATGCTTGTATTCATTTTAACTGTCTATAATAAGATATCTTCCACCTTCAAAGGGAAAAATGTGAGCTAAGAAAATAAAATAAATAGGAGAACTAAGAAAAAAATAAATTCAATATACTTTACAATGTATAATATTTTTATTCCATTAAAATATGATATGTATTAATTTTAACGTATAAAAACACTTTATAAAATGTTCAATAAATAGAGCAGATGTTAGTCAAAATTTTATAAGAGTGAAGTCATTTTACCTCATATGTGATAATATTCGAAATCACCATTATTACCATATGTATAGCGTGTGATTTGGGTGCAGTTCACGAATATTCAGTGGATCGAATTTAGTTGTCGGTATTTACGTTCAGTGTGATAAATTTTCAACATTGTTACCGATCTATTCTGTGGTGCCTGGTTTATTAAGATGGTATTTAGATCGCTATTACTCGTGCTGGCTTATCATTATTTTATATGAAATCATGTCGTCGTGTATTTTATATTTTTTTATAATTCTCCAAATTAATAAACTGAAACACGTGTTTCCTAAACATAATTAGTTATATTGTCTGGAAGGGAGATGGGATATGGATTATAATGGAGCCAATCCATATCCAACCAAGGTAAGTACTAAGTAGGGAGGGGTGGTTTTGGGCCGAAATCGTCGAATATGAAGACTTGATCAGCCCAATATAAAGCCCAAACGTGTGCACTGTTGGATGTACTACCCAATTTATAAATAGTGGGCCGTAGAAGTAAGCGTGGCAGGCCCACGTTAAGTAGATCTCCGAGGACGACATTTCTCAATGCATTTCTCATTCGGTTCGAGAAGCTGGTTAACGTTTTCCATGGTCGATACACAATGTCAGAGTTTTCTGTATTTCAAACGTAATTTGTGTCGCGGGTTCGTTTGAGTGCATTTCTATATTTCTCTCCATTTTCTGTGGAATCATTGAAAGTCGTGTGAAAATCCTTTAGTAAAAGGGTAAAGACTAAAGAATACGAGAAAATTGACAACACAGTTTGGCTGTGAAAGCGAACGTATCGATGGCGGTGTGGTGGCGATGGTGATGGCATATGGTGATGGTCCTTGGGGGGTGGGGATACGATTAAATCTAAATGGATTTGCCTCACGAGGAGATGTATCATGCTCGACTTGATTACTTTTGTTTTTATGCTTTCATTTTATGCCACGAACACGAACACATACAGGCCATTTCAAGCCTGTTGACCGGTCGTTGTGAATATCCTGTGTTTGGGCTTGCACATTTTCTGGATTTGTCTGCCCCCAAATTATTAAATCTCACTTTCATCCTTAAAACTAATCAATTTATTGGTTAAACTTAGAAATTTCGAATTCCATCATGCTAGGGTGGGTTGCATATTATTAGAATGAAGTCTAATTTTTCTACCTTACTTTTTGTCTGTTAAGTTTCAAAAGTTTGTCAAAGGTGTTTTCTGAGTTAGAATAATAGAAAATTATCCCAGATGTGGGTTTCTGGTGAGAATTTAATTTTCCTGAGATTATTGGAATTTAATGTATAGCGAATTACAACGTATGGAAGTGCTTCTTAAGTCACTGTCATTTTTCCTAACTATTCTAATTGAAATTTCTGCAAATGCAGTACTGGCATTTGTCATAACCTTAGTACAGTAGCCTTAATCATTCCTTCCTCATACCTAACATCCATGGTTGATATTGGCAATGTTTATTTATCCTTGTTGCTCTATTATTATATGATCCTTGTTCACTGTTAAGTAACACCTTTTCTCTAAATTTCAAATCTTAGGACCTTTTGAGGGTGCGTAAATACGTTGCACTTTTAAACCTTTCCGACGGGAGATTCTTATCGAAATGTCATCTCTGCTTGGTAAATGGCGGCGTGTAAAAGTGAAGCTCGATGGAATTCACGGCCAGTGGCAAAATCTGGCGTCAGAGTTTATAGGGTGCCATGTTGGCGGAGAAGAAGATTGGGGATGCAAAATGGCCAATTTGATGGTCGGCTGTTTTTTGAATGACGGTTTCTCCCAGCGGTATATTAATTTCAAGCGCTGTAAAATTAGGAGAATGAAAGGAAAATGTGAGCCGAAAATCGCTTGCCTTTTGGTCTTTGGCAAAAAGCGCCAGGCACCCAGATCCTGAGCCGCGAATCGGCGAGTCGGCGGGTGACGACGGGGAAGCCGAACTCGTTGTGCGAGCCGTTTGGAGGAAGAGGAAGAAAGCAGGGGGAAGAGGAAGAAAGAGGGGGAGAAGAGGGCCCGGGTATGAGTTGCCTCCCCTCTAAATTATAGAAATTTTGATTTTTAAATCAAAAAATTGTTATAGTAATGTCTTTACATTCATTAGAAATAGGTTTATAATTGGTAAAATTGATTTTATATATTTTATAAATTCGCTTTATTTTTAAAATTGATTATAATTTTTTAATTGATAAATTGCTCATTGTTTAAATTGACAAATTGATTTTTAAATTTAAATTGATAAATTGATATTTTTAATTAATAAATTGTTCATTCTTTAAATTGATTTTAATTTTATAATTGGTAGATTGATTTATGTTATAAATTGCTCATTCTTTTAATTGATTATATTTTTTAATTGAAGTAAATTGCTCATTCTTTTTAGGATGACAAATTTGAATTTTAAATTTAAATTGATAAATTGATAAATTTTAATTGATAAATTGCTTTCATTATTTAAATTAACACATTATAAATTTTACATAATTGATATATTTATTTGTATCGTTATAAATTCTTTCGTTTTTATTGATTATAATTTTTATTTTTATTTTTGTAGATGGTTCTTGATATGATGGTTCTTTCGCCTGAGGTTGTTTATGAGCAATAGTGGAATTTATATAATGATCTGTGAGTAATCCCGCAGTATTCTTGCCTTTGCAAAAATCGATCGTTCGAGAATGAGAAAATCGAGGACGAAAGAACTTCTACGTAGAAGAAGATAAATTAGCATTAGTAATCTGCGTCAAAGCCATCTGACAAAGATCACGATTTGGGATGAAACGTGAGGTGGTGCATTTTGGCAAGAATGCTGCAATCACTAGAAGCCGTGGAGGCAATCAGAAGAGCGTTCTCAAATCTTTCTATTAAAAGTCGTTGGTGATATAAATGCAAATCTTGACAAATTTGTGGGGTTTTATGGTCAAATTGAAATACTGAGCAAAGTGGACACGCGCAGAAAATAATGTAAGATATAAAGCTTTTAAATTAGGCAGCTAGTATGATTTGATATTTGGTATTAATGAATAATTTCATATGTTTGTCGAGTTGGGGTAGACGAAATGTTTCTTCAGATTATTGAAAACCGTTTCGATCTGACGTTGTTGGAATATATTGAAATGGGCCCGAAATGGAATTTGGTAATTTGACCCGTGATAAGAGAGCAAAACTCATTCAGTGATGGTCTCTTTGAATCAACTCATGATGAATCCTATTATTATTTCAATATTTAGGGATGACAGTGAGCCTCGATCCACTCCCGGCCTCGATAGGCCGTTGGGGCGAAGAACTGAAGAAACAGGCTTAAAAGCAATAGCCGTGTTGAAAGATGGCTAGATCATCAGCGCTGGAATGAAAGAATGGAAGTGGAATGACAAAAAAGTTGGCAATAGGAATAAATTATACTTTCAATGAGAAGATAGCGTTGAAACTGGCATCGTAACGATTAGAAATTGAAGAAAGGAAATGGGTGCAAGAAATTCAAATGGAATGAGATGAAATTATAGGCCCGATACCTCTTGGCATGGACCCGATTCTGTGACGTATTGAAATAAACTTGAGGAATAGGATTATGAAAAAAGCGGTTTAATTTTTAGTTGTTATTTATTATGTTAACGTATTTTTTTAATTTGTAGTAAATTTATTTATTATGTTGCAATTGGAATTGAAAATATAACTTGAAGTGAAATTGGAATTGAAAATCTGGCGTGAAATTGAAATTGAGAATTAAATACGACGTAAGAGTGAAATTGGAATTGAAATACAGTGAAATTAGATTGGAATTAAATACAACTTCAACTTGAAATTGATAGAGGTTATTAGTCGACATGTCGTTCTTGTGAATCTTCGATAAGATCATTTACGATTGAGAATGAGTAACACTTGTCACGATCGATAATGGGTTTGCATGGAGTCTTCTAATTACGGGTGTATCGCATGACACTTGTGCGAGGCGGTTGCATCAGCCTCGTGGTCATTTGTTACTGCGATATCTCACGCCGTCGCGTTGGCGTATTATGCGTGTATCAAACTATGCTCTTTGTGATGTTCTTGTCCAGCGTCTTTGAATTACGCATAATTGCAAAACGGGCTTGAAGTACACCCCAATGCCCACTCTGCATCTTTCTTTGATGCCCATTGCTTTAGCAAAATGTTTTCTTCAACGTAGACGGAATTGTTTTTACGATGTCGGCCAGTTTGGATAAATACCATCGACTAGATAATATCCCATTCTATACTAAATGTGAATTGAATTATATAGTTAAGCGAGAGGAGCATGTGAATTTTCTTCAATAAATGTAAAAAAGCAGGGGACCTATCTAGAACATTTATGTGTCATTGATGAACCAGGGTAGACAAAGAATGCATGCCATATCCAGGAAATATCTTGAGATCTGACTTCTAAAATGATTGTTGGTTCATGACAATGACTAGTATACATACCTTGTGGTGGACAATTTTAAACCGAATCGTGCGATCGTCTTTCACTTAACGTGCCGGAAGGCTACGTTATTCCTCGTTTGTAGCAATCGAAGCCCGATTTGATCCTTGTTTGGTGACCTCGGGTAGCTAATTGGCCAAACATTGCGATCTTTCGACTTTCGCTAACGCTTCTCGGACTTTCTATGGCCATGCTTTCTCAATTACGATGTATTCATCCACGAGAATCTACTTGCAGGTGTTAAATTGGCGAATTCTATAGCGATTGTTATCTTTTGAAGGGATGACAATGAGAACTCAACGGCATGTTCTTTGAATGAAGTATGGATGCATATTATTCCAGTATAATTCTGATTAGAAGAAAAAGAAGGAACCGACTCATTGGAACCTCCCAGCCGAGAAAAAAACTTTTCGTATCACCTTGGTATAAAAATGGTCGATAAGGTCTTTCGTGACCTTCAACTCTACCCGGTGTTAACCATTACGTGGCGCAGAACGAACCCACGATGCCTTCTTTTCCGCGTTACGTGAAGCAGAGGCAGGAACCACGGTCCCAATGCAAAATACGATACCTTACAGTTGCGACCTTCGCATCACGAATCAGTAATTATCTTGCTTGATATTGGGGATCTCTCTAAAATATTAGGAAAGCAGGTCGTATCGAGCGATGAGCGAAAATGTGAGGATAAATAGTTAAAGAAAAGGAGATGTTAGGCGAAAGAGAATGTAAAGATAGATGGATGAAAAACATAGAGAAAAATTATCATATTTATAGATGAATTATAATTTTTTTAAATTTTATTTTGGCGGTTAAAATTTCAAATTTGAATTTCAACGGTTGAAATTTGAAATTCAAATTTCGGCGGACAAAATTTGAAATTGTTCTTCCTCCCAAAACATATCCAGATTCGTCACGATCGTTATGAAAAAATATCTAAGTTAAAATATAGCGAGTAGGGTTTAATTATATTTTTAATAAAAAAGCAATTTAATTATTAAATGGCGCTCGTTTTGGCCTTTTCTGGTGGAGGAAAAAAATGTTAAGAGTGCGAAGCAATGACCGAGGGTTATGCAAAATGGCATTTGGCACCGAATTTTGGCGAAACTACGTTGGAGTTGCTCTTACCTTTTTATTAATGTTTTTAAAAGATTATATTATAGTGTTATTATTATTTTTAATAGGTAAATTTTTTCTCTGATAGATACCAAATAGGAACCTCTCCCCAACCCTGGCAAAATCCCTCTACCATATCCAGGCCTCAAGGGCATATTTTTATTTGTTATTAGAGTGGTTATAGTAATTAAAAAGGATTACATTTTGCCTCGACTTTGTCTATCATCTTTATGTGCAGATTAGTACAAACATAGGATCATAAAGCTGCTCTTCCAAGACATCTTTTGGATGACCTAACTTTCCCTGGTATGTATATCACCATCTCTCCGCGTTATGTTCCTTGGTTACACGAAACAGAGGATATGCTTATTCTACACAAAAGCCAATTTCACAAGAACTACTTCAAGTTTTGCTGTGAAACCTCAAAAATGTTCTGTATCACTGGTTTCCAATCTATATATCTTTCTTGACTAATTTCCTAGTTCTAGCAAGGATGTTAGTTCATATGGTTCTTACTCATCATATTGCATATGACCCTTCTCTTCAGAAGCAAAATATATATCTTGTATTAGGATAAATAATGTTACTCTGTTGTCAGACTGCTAACATTTCCCTAGAAATAAGGTATATTATTGTATTCCATTCTTCCTATTCTCCCAACAAGCCTGTTTATATTTTTATTTATAGTTAATATCGAGTGTATCTGAATGACACGCATCTCTTAAAGACCTTGAGTTCAATTGTGGAGCTGCATCAAACGTGTAAGCGACTGACCACACATTCACAAGATAATCCTTTTGGAGTGCCCACATTATAAAAAAGCAAAATGGCTTCCATGTGACCACTTAAGTTGACTGAGGGTCACGTGTGAGCCATGTGGTATCTTGTTTTATGTTTCTCATTAAATGACCCCTTTAGCCTTCACTACAATTATTTCATGGGAGTGAAGATGGCATATTCTTAGCATAGGAGGAAGAAAGAGTTAGAACAACATTAGTTATCTAGTACTAGTGAATAATTTTTGAACAAACGTGTGTTGCAGGAGCAATGTTCTGAGATTTGTCTCTTTCTTTAGGAGATCCCAAATGCTTGAAAGAGGATATTGCAATAAAGAGGACAGATAGTATGCATTTGGCAAGGTCAAGCTGCAAGGATGGGAGGAAGAAATATGAATAGAATGATATAGATTACTTAGTAACCAAACTTGGAGATAAATTCGCTTTCATTGTTCTCACAAGCATTTGTTGACTTGTATCTAGGTGACTATCTGTCTAAAACCTGACTGCGCTTCGCAATTATAAAGGTTTGTAGAAAAATGATGTTTTAAGGTTTATCTAGTAAAGGGCATTTTATTTTCTTCCTGCTATTTGTTTGCCATGGAATGGATTAGTTTCATGTTGACACTTTAATCTAGCATATTTCATTCTAAACTAATCTGGTTCTTATGTTTCATGGAAGATGCTTATTTCTTGATCAGTTTTGATTCTTTCGTCATAAGTACCCTAATTGAATGATCTCATTTATCCATATGAATATATTTCCTTTTCCTTTATTTTACTTGTCAGAGGATGATAATCTCCTTCTACTTGTTATCTTGATTTATTGTGGCAATCTAAGAAAGAGATAAGGATAAGAACAGTAGAATATCGACTTTCCAATGCTTCTATTGATTACTGTTTATTAGTGTATAATATGGACATATGTACTCATTTATAGGACATGCTGTTCAGAAGTAGGCACATTCTCCTAGCACCTACAGTTTGTTACAGCAGGGGAGGCCTATGAAAAAGTTCTTATGGTGTTCAAATATTGGCAGTTTATACCGATATGCTCTTACGCTGTCATTGAAGTACCACCTCCCATTCGTGTACCAGCCTCTAGCCAGCCTAGATGAACTCTTCCAAACTTTTTAATCATTCAATATTTTCTGATAATGTGGAAAGTAAGGATGCGTCTGGTAACAGTCTTGAAGATAATTCTCAAAAATAGGGGACAGAACAATTTTATGTTCTTTGGAATATAAGACATGTTTCTAACTTATGAAAACACATTTGGCATATTTTTATTATGAAACAATTTCGTAGAATTTGTTCTGAAAGCAAACTGATTTTTAAAATAATGATCTTCTTTTGAGAATATGTTCTATAAATAAGCTGCTTTGTTATAAATTTGAGATTTTTCACTTGTAGTTTCGTAAGTTTCCTGAACAATGATTGAAAATAGAGATGAGTTTTCGAAAACTCCTGCATATCAAATGTACAACATCTTCATGGAAAATAAGTTGAGGAAACCATTTCTCATGTTTGAGTTCCCAAACCAAAATTTTGTTCATAAAAACAATTGAGAAGTGCTTTTTTGAGACCTATTTTTGAAAGGGTCACTAAATGGATCCAAAAATGTGAAAAAAAATAATGAAGGATTGAAACCAAAAAGTTGCAGCCACCAGTCCTCCATATATCAAGTGATCTCATGTGTCTTTCAGTCCCCACTAATGATTGATGGATGAAAGGTATGCTACACACATTGGCTCTACTTCTTGTGAAATGTTGACCACTGATTGGTAGTTGAATTTGGTTTTCAATTTACCCACACAGAACTTGGCTTGGGATTTTTATTTTTATTTTTGCCTTAAGAAATAAAAAATCATTCTTTATCTGGATCATACGGTTGTCGAAGGCAACTCTTATCCTGTGATCATTATAAATTTTCTGTCAATTCATTCTTTTCATAGTTTTTCTTGGCTGTCTTGAAAAAGATATTTATCTTATCTTTTGAAGATTATGACTGTTCATCTATTATTGTTTGTATTAGACATGTGATTGCTTGGACTTCTAATTTTTAGATGTGGTTTTCGTGAGCCCCAACAGTCGCGAGCCCTTTTGTGAAATCTTTGAGGTGATTGAGGACTGATCTAATTATCAATTCTGATGCTTTTGATGGAAATTGGGCATTTCATCTGCAGTAGATTGTTCAACTGTGTTGCACATTCCTTTAGAGCATCAATTTTATGGACCGGTGTGATTATTGTACTCTTTTCATTTCTTGTAGCTTTGGTTTTTGATTGTTAAAGAGGAATAGAAACCACTTTTGTGCTGTGTAGGAGGAGCCAATGCATACATAATTATAATTTATAATGATGGTCAATAGGAAAAAAATAGCTCTCGTCGATTGCCCGCATCATTCATGTTTATATTATCTGGTTTTAAACTAACGCATGACTCTCAATAACTCATGCTATTGATTTGTCAAGGTAGATCAAAGTACCTTCCGCATTATTCTCACACATCGTTGTTGTACTTGTTCTTTTATAAAATCCTATAGCAATCAACTTATTGAGACCCACAGGCACAGCCATTAAGCCCCATTGACACCGTCACTTTTTAACTTGCCCGTCCCACAACCACGAATGGTTTGGGTCCTTTTTCATTGCCTTTTCCCGTGGGGTGGGGACTAAAGGTAATGTTACTCTTTTTTCTTTTTTGCTCTACTTTTCTCTTGTTATGTAGTTGCAGTTAATAATACTTTATAAGCTAGATGCAAAGTGGATTGCTTACCTCACCTCATTATATAGTTGAGATTCTTTTAACATTGATCTGTGATGATTATTCCTCAGATTTTTACTGTTATTTTAGATGCCTTGCCTTTCAATGCGGAAAGGCCAAAAGTCGTGGTTTTATGATATTTAAAAATCGTATCGGTGATTGAATTGAAAAAAGTCATTTGGAACCCAATAAAGGTTATTGGACAATAGTTCAACCTCCAATCGCTGGTGGAGTTTTCAACGCTGGTTTCTGTTCGCTGGGCAGTAGATGGTGAACAATGACCATGTTTCCATTAGAAGGTGCTCCTGAATTTTGGACCCCAGTATTCTGGCGTTAGTCTCGCTCGAATGTGCAGACACAATTTTATGGCTCAAGTTCAAGATATGGTAGAGAGAAAAAAAAGTGGTGGTGGGGGGCTGAGGACTGTCCGTATGATTGGTTTGTGATTGGTCATTGTTCCACCGTTAGGAAGAACACCACCTTCCTAGAAACACATACGCTCTCTCCACCGCTTGTGGATTAATGTGGATGCCATCCATGCACTGAACTTAAATTATTGTTGCTTGCTTGCCCGCCCTCTCTATAGTGTACTGCCACCAGCCCTTGACCCATTAAGACGGAAGACTAATCAGACCCTCTTTTGAAGACTTTTGTCCGGACCAGGACTCTCTATCCTTCCCCCTTGTTCTCTACATTTTAACTTTTTCTTTAGATAAGAGAATTATGAGAATGGAGTATTTTTATTCTCACATTGAAAAAAGACACCTGTTTTGCAATTTCCATTTTCTTTATTGAGAGAGAAATGACATGTAATTATCACAGCTGTGGTGTTGTAAATATGGACCAGATTTTCTTGATCATTGAGAATAATAAGTGTATATGTCGCCATATACTGACATATTCTTGTAAATGCTTTTATTATGAGCATGATGGATATATAAGATCCTTGTCATATATTGGGGTGTCTGATACTGTTTACGCACAATATAACAGTACTCAATGATGAAAATACTTCATTGTTTTCTTTTAAGGAAGAATCAAGCTGCCAGTGCCAGATAGGATGGATTGCATTTAATTCATTGGAAAACACAATTATTTCAGGTAGACAATTATTATTCAACACTTGACAAAAATGAAAAATAAATGAACAGTTAAATCTTCCTAATGGTGACCAGACCGAGAACTAGAAGATGAAGAAGTAGAAAAATGCAAAAATAAAAATCATTCTGGAATTTCCATCATCATTTTCCGTCCCATTTAATTTTTATCTTTATCTATGAGTTTATTCTTTTTATACACAAGGAAATAAATATACCAGAATTATTCTGGAAGTTGAGAGAGAAATTAAAAAAAAAAAGAGGAAATTTTTAAGCTTGCGAGAACCTAATCTTTGCATTTGAGTTTCTCCTCCACAGAAATGGAGTTCTTGCAATGAGCAATTGCAGCTTGGATTGCAGCCTGCAACTCTTCCATGGTGCTGTCGCTTGTTGAAGAAGGAAGAGTCACAGGTGCCACAGGAGGCCGCTGTTTGTAGAATATCCTCATTGACGCCGGGCTAGAGTATTCCCTCAATCTTCCTCTGAGCTCCCTGTTTACCTTTGAGGCTTAAATTCCCTGAAAAGGAATAAGGCTGCCTTCGGAATTGGATGTTGTCTCTCCTCCCTCTGAATAACAGCAGAGGTCGAACCATTCTCACGTACCTCTTCAATACATGGCTTACATCGAATCTCAGCTTTCTCTTCTGCTTCTTCTGCTCTTCCTTTTCTCCAATCTCACAACCTTTTCTCATCTTCAAGGAGAAGGACTTGGACTTAGTCCTTTCCTTAGTCTCGCTGCTGCTGTTTGTTGCTTTGTTGATGACGTCTACTGTTACTACGGGCGCCGCCGATGTTGTTCTCGCTATTGCAGCTTCTCTTGATGTTCTGGCCATTGCTGCTGCTGCTGCTGCAGTTGCTCCCATTGTTCTCTGTTTTTTGATCTTCTAGCAATTCTCTAATGGGGAGGGTGAAACTGTCCAAGGAATTGGTGGAGGAACGAGGAGATACAGGAAGATGAGAAAGTAGGTGGAGGGGAAGCAAGTGGCCGTGGAAGAAAATATCGTCGGCCGGAGATAAATCTATGGCAAAGGTGGAAGTTGTTGCTTTAGCTTTATCTGAGATTGCGGCGGCAGAGGGATGGAGAGAGATTGTGAAGGAGAATTCATGAGAAGGAGATGAAGAAGCCGAAGGTGATGATGCAGTGGATGATGGTTGTTCTTGCCTTTACAGAGTGCCATCGTAGCTTCTCATAGCTCTCTCTCTGCTCTTCTGCTGATGTACGGTATCCATACCCCCCCAAGGCCAAAAAAGAGGATGTACAATAAATACACTGAGAGAAGATCTAGTTCAGTGTCTGAAGCTCTCTCTCAAACTCCTTTTTGGTTTATGGGGATGGAAGGGATGCCCTTGGGTGTGAAGGATAAGGAGATTAGAAAGCAGTGGAGAGAGAGACAGAGTCTTTATTAATCTTGTGATTGAGAGCTTTGTGTGTCTTTTGCATATATATATATATATATATATTTGTTTTCTAATCGTTAGCATTATTTTCCTTTTATGTATATACATAGATAGATAAATGAAAGAAAGAGAGTATAGTTAAATGAAGCTAATGAAATATTTGGTATGTGTGTGTTCGTGTGTACAGAGAATAGTGGGTCCCTTGTCAAATCTAAGAGGTTATTAGATGTTAACTCCGAGAACAGAAATAACAGAGCTCTCAAGTTCTCAAGAGATGGATAATAATCTGATCACTTTGACACCACCAATTTTGGATCTCAACGGTTTTTTGTGCAGCAGCAGTGGAGCGTGGATGTTCCATTCTTCTTTCCTCGGGAAACTCTTCTACTAATTGAAATGTCATATGCCCTTTATTATTATTATTCTTCTTTTCCTTTAAATGAATTTCGTGAAATATAATGTAATTCTTTTTCTTTCTTTTTATATCTGAGGATTTGGAGTTGTTTTTGTACTTTGTACTATACTTAGTGATGAGATGACGTCAGTCAAATGACACCTTACAGGAGAAGATAAGATTTCCAATTTTATGTGGTGGTAGAGTCAACTCGTGCTTCTTATTCCACCCATTTTTCTATTATGCAAGGTTGATTTACATTGAAGAAATTCATGGTCAGTGGCCTCAATTTGACACCCAACTTTTCTGTTTTTCAAAATTTGTTGTACAAATGGTTTGACAAATTGGTAGAAAATATTAAACAAAGTCCTAGGAACCCCTTGGAATGGGCGGTGGGCATGGCCCCGATTGCTTTTTAAAGTTCCTCAACTACTTACTTAAAGTAGGGCCAAATCACCTACGAAGCGCCTTTGATACTTCACATGAATTATATAAACCCATTACGAGTTCTAATTTTATTGAACCCATCATGTAATCATTGGTAATTGGTTGATGTTAGTCGTCGTGATTATATTTCTCCAGTCACACCAAGAAGATTTCTATGGTCATTTTCAAACAATGCCATTTTCAATTTCTTCACAGATGTAGTTGGCTGGCTTTTATAATATGGGTTTGGTTGTGGCTGTAGTCTCCAACCATATCCAATGAAGAACTTTCAGGCTTGTTTTTTGGAATTAATTTCCCAAATGATCAGATGGGAATTAGTCAGTTCTCAAAAAGAAAAAACAAGAATCACATCTAGACAGTGTATATGAAAAACTGATACTTTTAGAAGTACTTGAGAATAGGGTTATGTGCTTTGTTAAGATATTTTGCTCAGGAAGGAGAGAGAATAGAGAGTACTTTTTGGTATAATAACTATGTCTATAAATGAAGAGGATTCAATGTTTGTTGGAGGGGATGGTCCGCCATGATTTTGAAAATATAAGGTCTACATACAGGACACTGTCTGAGTGAACCAGAGGGTTCAATCTTAGTCTTACGACGTTTAAGAAGACTTAAAAGAAAGAAAAAAAGGAGAAAACGAGGGTTTAAGGGAGTCATTAAGAATGGAGGGACAGGGGGGGCCGGTGGGAAGGGTTGGGGTTGGTTGGACTACCTTGAATGAATAATGATGGACTGAATGAATGGTGTTATACCATGAAACACAATGCAGTTGCAGGAGGGGGCACATTGGGATGGTGGGGACTGGGGCCCCACACACACACGTGTACATTGTGGTCCATGGTGAGACCCCATACAGAAACAGGAAGCAGAGGCATTTGTTGGTATAGTTAAGGTCAACATCTCAATCATGGAGGCATTATTTTGGTGGATAGACTATCTTCACCACTAAGCCACTCAATATATATATATATATATAGATATAAAATAAAATCGATATTCTATTTTATCACCACTTTAGTCTAATATATGAAGGGATGGAAATATGGGAGAGAAACAGACAATGCATAAAACAAAGATTTCACACTCATCCACCTCGTCCTTTTTTGGGTGGGGAAGCCCCTTTTTCTTTTCTACTTTTTGCCACTACCTACCTCTCCTCTTAAAATATTTATTCTCTCTTCGAGTGACACAAAAGTATAAGCTTTGGACATAATAAGTTATTTTAAAAATTATTAATATAAGGTAAAAATTAAAATAATATTTAAATTAATGCGTAAACAATAATAACTGTGACATTAATTTTTTTTTTAAATAATACCGTAATCACTATGACATTAAAAATATTTTGAAAATTTTCAAGTACCAACACACTAATTTGATCACTATTTTCAATTTCAACCTACTTTAATAATTTTTTTTTAAATAACCTAAATTTGTTCAAAACTCCAAAAGTCTCTTTAAGACAACACCCAATAAGCTAACGTGGGTATTAAACAAAAGGTTTATATGAGATTGAATCCTCGATCCTTGCTTTTTCATTTGCATGTCATTCAAATCTTTCTGAATGTAATTCCGATTTGAGAGTGTTAGAAATTTATTTCATTTTATGCAACTTACAATTTATTCGCTTTATAAAGAACCACGGATACACCGCCTACCAGCCTTTCAACCGTGCCGTGCCATATCTGGTAAAGGACCCACTACACTGGTCCAGCAACCATAATGTGCGACCAATTCTCTGTCTTGACTCTTGAGGCGCTTCACTTGGACTAAGCCAGCAGCACAAAAAAAATAAATATATTAAGAAAATCAAAGAATAAAAGAAATGCAACTTTTCAGTGTTGGCCAAGGAAAGGTGACTGAGGTAACAAAGACTAAACCCTTGTGTTTGTGAAAATAAAAGCAATTTTGAATTTACCTATTCACCTTAACCCTTTATGAATCAAAGGAGCCATCAAATCAAATAACACACATGAACAAATTCACTACTCAAAAGCTGATTGAACGAGTTTCCAGAGATTGGGAATGGAATCCCGTTTTGAGTTCTTACGAAACTCCAACATACAGTAAAATATAATACTTAAAAGCTGCTTGCATTAACTGTTAGCTCTATGAAAATGGAAGAACCCAGTATACAATGGAATGGATACAGAACTATATATAAATCACCTCAAGTGCCTTCTGGTGCAGTGATGAGTTTGTTCAAAGACCTTCCACAAATTTTTCAAAGGCCGGCAGGCAGAACTCCTTGTGTTGCTTCCCAAGTTGGAAACACATTCTCAGACACCATAAATAACCAGTTTTAACTCCAGTTTTCTGGTTCAAAGCTTGGAGACGTTAGAAAGAGATCCTGATGGGTTGATGAAATAGAATATTGAAATGAATTCAATCCCTCAAAGGAAATGGAGGGGAAGAGAGTCCCTGTTTCCGATTTAAGCTATTAAATAAATAATTGTTAGTGCTCCTGGAATGCAAATGAAGTTGAGGAGGATAGACTAGTCACTTCCACTACTATATCTAGATCCATCTGAAATCAAACATAATAATAAAAAAAAAAGGTTACTTAATCAAATCTGTGAACACCCCCCCACAAAACACCCCCACACAGAGGGAGAGTTGGTATACACCTCTCTTCCCTCCAGCTTCTTTCTTCCTGAGCCCAGGCAAAGGAAGGGCCCCATCCAGGACCCGTAATTTTCCTGCACTAGATGAGCCAGCGTGTATTGATATACCCTCTCAGGTTTCATCTCTACTTGACAAACTGCGCATGAACAACTTAAACCGTTGCATGTCGGGATTATTTTGCATCTAGCCTCTGATCAATCAAGCACAGACATATGTCAAGCGCTACAAACCTGCCTTGGCCTTTTGATCATATAGGCCACACACAGAAAAAGAATGCAATTTTATTAGGGAGGAGGAGAGTACAGGGAAGTGAAATTGAAGTGAGGAAGAGATTAAGAATATACATAGTGATAGCATATTTTCAGTCCTGGAGTAAATCAGCATTTTGGTAAAACCCAGTTATTTGTATGGTGGTCCAAACCTGTCTGCAAGCATGTAGATCCTTCCTCAAATAACTCCTCCAACAAATCTAGTTCACTATATTCTTTGCCAACTTGAGAAAGATGAGCTCTGATGGCTTCTTACGAAACATAGACTTGAATACCCACTTTTCCCTGCTTCTTGGTGGTGCTGAAGGGCAGCAGGTACCTCTGGGTAGTTTGTATATCAATCACAATGCAAGTTGTATCATCTCGCAGCCCCTTTACATGTAAAGCTTCCTGGAAATAGAACAACATGGATAAACAAGATATCATTACACAGAAATAAGTAACAGATACTATGTTTGGCAACTTAAAAAGCACATTTGACAAATTAACCAAAAATAATTTTTTGAGAATATGATGACAATTTTTGAACACATTTAAGATGTTTAGTGATTTCTTGGATACTGTTCCAAGAATGGATGGAGAACTTTGCATTATGCATAGTCCCTTCACCACAAAGAACACACTGAGAGCACTTGTTTTAGAGGTGGAGTTCCAAACAAAATTTTTCCTAAAAAACAATAAATTAATTTTAAGATTTCTTCTTAGAAATTGATTTATATGTAAATGTTACAAAATGGGCCATAAAATGCCCCTCATCACATACCTTAACAACCCGAGAAGCTGCTGCATCTTGCAGGCATCCGCGACAACAATCAAATGTCATTTCAGGTGATAAAGCATCCAGACACATCACTTGAAATTATAGGCCACCACCACCAGCTGAACAACTGCAGCAACAACATTACAAAGTTGTGTAAGAATTTCTTTAATGAACAATGAGATGATTAGGACTAGCATTCAATAAAGAAAATTAATGTTCAGATTAATAAAGGAAAAAATCATGCTGTAAAGCCGCAGAAAGGAGTGCCATAATAAGAATGAAAAGCATGACCAGGGGCAAGAAGCTGCTGATAGAAGCACCTCAATTAAAAACTAAGACTGGTTATTTCATAACCCAGCTTATTAGTTGACAGTTGAATTTCCAAATTTTCCCTCATTTTTGTGGGATATAACACATCTGCATCTAATATGTCTCATAATGTTAATCATATACACAAACAATTAGAAGTAAAGGTAATTTCAATCCACATTTTCAAGTTCCAAGTGTTGCAGTAGTTCCTCAGGAAAATGGTATAGTGTACAAGAATAATGCTTACGAGTTGTTTTCCCATATAACACTTTTTCTTACTGTGCTAATGGATCAAGTTTGATAGAGATCTGTCCAAACCCCCAATTAATCATTGTAGTTTACTCATAGAAGGTTCCATTATAAGGACTTTTATCCATTAATAAAAATTTTGAAATACGTAAAAATAATCATGATCGATTTTGTATTGACCACCCAAATAATGAGACTTTCCTTACAAGAACAACCAAATGACTAAGCAAAAGAAATGAAAATCACCTAAAATACTTTGATTTTGGATGGAAAAGAAACGTTTTGCATTAAGAATAGAATTTAACACATCTGCTAAACTCGATTAAATTCCATAAGCAGATTTGGAACATTGGCACTTCGGCCCAAACCCCAAGGAGTTCGTGTTTAGGGTCAACTTATTCAACAGAGGTCATCCTAATCATCTGGGGATCTTAACATGAAACCTGTTTTGCATGTATCTTTTACAGGCATCAATATCAAAGCTAAACAGGGATGAACCAGGTGAATAATAAGGCTTTTTTGGCCTCTGAGAATTAAGAAAGAAAAATAAAGATATCAAATTTTTAGAATCAAAGGGTCCTTGGAAATTGTTATTGAAAAAAAATTTCTAACCTATAAAGAAAAAGTTTTTGGAATAATTGTATGAACTTTTAGAATAAACATGAGATGTTTTAAGTGTTTTAGAAATACATGAGATACGGAGGATACTTTGAGAATTAGCAGAAAACTATTTTCCATATTTTAGTACTAAAAACAAATTTTTTTCCTGAAACAATTATCAACCTAAAAAACATTATTCTCAAACTGTTCTTGAAACTGACAAACTGACCTAAAGTTCATTTTTCATGGCAAAATAGAAACAATACTCAACTCAAACAAATAAAACCAAACTCCAGACTTCTTTTCCAGCACTTTTTGAGCAACCAATTTATGGTGAAGGAAATTTATCAAATAAGAATTGTTCCAATTCTTCTAAACAAATTGTTATAAAAATGTTGAGGAACCCCACAATGTTTCATTTTTGGAAACTTAAGGTAAAATCATTTCCTTTGGCTACTGTCTTGAAGCAACAGTCAGGATAGAAATGGTAATATCAAAGTGAAGTAAACATGATGCATATGCTATATAGCTTAAGCTAACAAAGCTAACAAAATAAGAGCGTAAACACAAGGGCTAGATGTAATCACATAAATAACAAGTGAGTAGGCAGTGGAAAGAAGCAGGGAAAGCAACATTGCTAACACATAATGAATATAAGATATATATATAACAAAATGGTTAAACCTTCACTTGCTTACATATGGAACAGGAACAATGAACTCTCAAACGTCCATATCGCAATGGATCGTGAGGCACAACCACCAGGCCAGCATCTCCAAAGGACCAATCTGCAGAAGAATTTAGTCACTAGTTATCCAGCTTATTTTAACCCTAACAATAATCGTAATACAGTTTCCTCTAGATGCAGGTGATGGAAGAAAGCGACAGTCCATAGAGGACAAAGAAACAAGTAATGACAGGAAAAAAAGAACTTATTGATGAAAGAATCAGTGTTTCTAGTTGCTCCGTATCCTTACAGACAGTTTTAAATTTTCATTCACTCCACGGATAATGATATATCAACACAACAAATATGTGCCCAGTTATAAGTATTAAAAAAATTATGTGCAAATAGCTATTATCAATTTTAAGTTTATATTCAAACTAAAGCATTTTGTGAAATGACTATTTCTTATCTTAATTGTCATTTTTAACATTTGTACTACTTTTGGCTAAGCACCGAATCTTAGTAATAACCTAGAGCATTGGTTTTACAATTCATATTAAGTTCTTAATACAAACCATCCAATCCACTTTTGAAAATTCTTCAAATTTCATTACTATAACTTTTTTGAAGGCACTTCCCAAGTTTTTGAGTTTGACCCAGGCACTTCCCCGACTAATGTATTCACAATTTGAGTATAGCCAGCCTTAGTCTTAGAAATTATTCAAAATTTCACTAAATAATTAAATTGCATAAAATCCTTTGCAGGGAACTCTCCAAACAAATTCATTCTTGATTAATTGTGGCCTTAAAAGTCCAGCATATTTACAGGGATATCCATAAATATTTTATTTAGCCTCAAAGAAGAAACTCACAAGCAACAGGGAAAGAAGTTTAAAGAAATAAATTATTCAACAACTAAAAAAGAACAATTACGAAAGAAAAGTACCTCTGCACCACCACCTGCATTCAGTCGACCGACCTCACCCCCACTTGCAGTGATACGATCTCTCCTGATTAAGCATTAGAAATAAGCTTTAATAATCAACTAATTATTAATTGAGGCACCAAACATTATACAAACAACTTACTCCTGCCATTATTCAAGTCTATGGTCTCTGGATAAATGGTATAAAACAACCTTCCAAGCAGATTCAAGTATGCCGTGAATCACCAACAGAAGCGACAGTTACCACCCATCCTTCTATAATCATAAAGGTCACAGTTGTTCCTGAAGTTCGTGCTGAAAAAGTAGCCATACCAAAATTTAAAGTCACAGTTAATTGAGATGAGAAGTCTCTAAAAAAAAAGGAGAATGCAGCAGGTGCAGAAAGAAATCAAGTTCATAGCAAGAAGAAGAAAAGCTATCGACAAGTAGTGAGTAAACCAAACATGACAACTCAAAGTGTCAAATATTCATAAATGCAATTATCTAACATGGATAGCAAAGCTGACTTCCTTCTTCACATAAGACAAAAGAAAGACCTATGACAATCATGCAAGCTAAAACATTTAAAGGGTTAATACATGCCCCATCATTCATTTGGTCCAAACATTGTTATCTTTCTCGGATCCAGCCACCATAAAAGCCAATTATCCCAGTACAATCATCTAAATTAATATTTTACCAGGAGTTACACTATGTGCAACAGATATTATACTGTAGTTTCAAGCAATGTAGTCAAAAGCTAGATATACATATCCCAAAGAAGACTTTAGTCCGTGGCGTGAATTATCTTTGCAAGGGGTTTAATAATCGAAATAGAAGTTCTATACACACACACACGCACACACACACACACACATTATTTAAAGACACATTAGACTTTGATAAAAGAACCATCATTATAGAAACTTCATGACCATAGAAGCATATCCTGATCATGCATTACCATAAACTCAGATGGTCAATCTCGTAATAATGATAATGCATTGACATAAACTCAGATGGTCAATCTTGTAATAATCAGGCTCTAAACATAGAAAGGTGCTACATAGCAATTCCATTGCTATTGACAGACTTTGTGGTTATAATTTATTGTTATATGACATTTCCTAATTTTGGACCATGAAGTAACTACTGCATGTGCTACATTACTTGCAGTAACCATGAAAACTATTCATACCTTTCTCTTGGAAATCTTTATCTGTCTTGACAAATCCTGCAACCAAAGCCCTAGGTAAGGCAGCTACCCACTCATCCCTGCTAAGTTCTGGAGGAATAGCAGCTAAAACATTGTTCAGTAGATTCTCTTTTGAGTATATAGCAGCTACCAGATCCATATGTCCATCAAATAGCTGCAAAACAAGGTTTAGTAAGAACCACCTGCCAAAAATATATACTTACATGATATAGGAACTGTTGTGTAAAAATGAGGTGTAAGCAACAAACCATAATTTAGCAAATGGAAGGCAGTCACCAGTTATTTAGGGGTTCACATCCTTTAAAATAAATAATCATACAATGGACTAAAAACCAGATTCATATTAATTGATAATAATTCTTCAGTGCTAAAAGAAAATAAAAATTACTAGTGAAAAAGAGAACCAAAATGTTACAAGATTGGAGGTTCTTATAAGAAAGAAAGAAAGTAATAAATTATGAAAAAAAAATACAAAAAGTGCTAAACCAAGAAAATATAGAAAATTCAATAACAAAGCCCCAAAAGCTCGAAGCAAAGAGGAGTGAAATGTCTATTAAATTGAAAATCACAAGCTCCAGGTTCTATTTTAGCAGGAATCAAACGAGGTGCAAATGACAGAAGAAATCTCTAATAAATCATAAATCTGAACAAAAATAGAGGATTACTAGTGAAGAGAGGAAAAAAAAAACAAGGTGAGGAGGTTTTCTCACAAGGAACAAAACGTAATAAAATATAAAAGTGCGAAGTCTGTAAAACAAGAATATATAATTAAGAACAAAGGCAAAAAGTTGCAAACAGAGGGATGTATCAATCAAATTTTTTAAATTGCAGACAAGTGTCGAATTTCAATGTTGAGGAAAAACAACTGATGCGACACCATGGAATGTATACGATAAAGCTAAAAGTTCCTCAACCTGAAATTCATATATCTCATAAATTGCCAAAACAGAGGCCAAAAAAAGACGTTTTGATCCTATCCAAATAGGACCCAAGAATCTGAGAGAGGATGCAAGTATCTCTCATATTTATCCACCAAATATGCCAAAAGGATAGAAAATATTTCCAAGAATTTGCAAGTTGTCCATACATAAACCTAAAAAAAGGCCCAAACCCCCCACCATTCAAAATATAAGCACCCCAAGTTAAAATGGCATTTTTTCTTATGCTAGATATATAATCCTACCAAAAGGTTTTAGAAAACAGAATGGGGTCCAATGCATGGAAGTATTCAACTGGATTCACAAAAATGTGAAACCCTCATGTCATCCAAGGAACAATTCTATTCTTCAACAATTTACTTGTTCCACTTTTTCAACAGGATAATACCTTCCTTCCCAATCCCTAAAATGGAAGCAAGCCGTAGAATATGTTGTAACATGCTTTAGCATAAAAGCTAGAGATGAGAAGTAGATGAAGAGACAAGATACAGAATATGTTAGAACATAATTAGCTATAGAAGGCTGTAGAGGAGCATCAGTTGGTCTCTTGATAAGAAAGGAAAAGGATAATAGAGATGGAGATAAGGAGAACATGAAGGCCAGCAATTGAAACAAAGGGAAGAGATCACGAGAGAGAATAGACAGATAATTGGGCATAAACAAAAAAATGCTTTAAAAATGTGTCTGGATTAATATTTTGAAGACGAAGACAAATTTGTATATTCTGCTTAATCTCACCTATGCAGTTGTTTTGGGGATAGATCAAAAAATTAACATGCATTTAATCATGAGTGATACGAGCATCCATCAAAACAAGTTATTCACATTCAGAAGTATGGAATATGAACGGCATCATTCTCTTTGTTGAACAAAATTTTTGATAACTTATCGATTTCTCCCAGTTCTTACACATAAATCTCAAGGTTCTCTTTGTTGACCAAGAATTTTGATCACTTATCAACTTTTCCTTAGTTCATACATGGCCAAAAATCTCAAGGCTCCCATATTAAGCACCCCCATGACTCCCCTCCTCCTTTCTAGTTACCAACACCAACTATTATGCAACACAATGTTATGTTCCCTCCCAAGTTGCCAATGTAAAAACTATCTCGAGTGCATCAAATTTAAGAAAAATAAAATTTAAATACTAGAAAAGGAGCCATTTCGAGAACATTTTCTTCCTTCTATTCAACTAGAAGCTACATGACTTGTGTTCTTCACATCAACTAAAAATTTGAGACACATAATAGATTCTAGCAAATAGTTCATTCAGAAAATCATATTAAATTGATCAAGCTCTAACCAGAGACAACAAAATTCACATTAAAAAGAACCAGACACAAATCCATACCCCAAAAACCGAGTATGCTTAGAAACCCCATCTCCCAACCACTCTTTGGCATTCGGTCTTAAGTAAGTGAAGTCCTCCTTTCTTGCTTTGGCTGGCCTGTCCATATATAATTTCAGGTTTCTCAATCTTCTCACTGGCCAATTCCCTTCCAACAGCACCGAAGCAGGACAGTTTCAGAACGATCACTCCTGGTGGACATTGTTCTCCACCACCTCTCCTCAAATTGTCAAGACAGATTCCTCAAAGCCAGAATGTATCATCCACTACCTCCTAAGTCTTCCATACCTTGTCAATTTCAAAATCCTAGACCAACTCAATCAAACTAACAGCATATTAATCTAAGCACTCGTCCAAATAAGAAATTATAATTACAATGAAAACCTTAACTGAATGAACTTGAAATTCAAGAGCGATCGAGATCTTCAGTCGTTAAATAAAATTAAGAAAAAAAAAATCAAAATTAAACGTCAGAAATTCTTACAACAAACTAACAGCAAATCAACCCAATTGAAACATATATTATAAAATGAAACAACAAAACTTTTAATAGAGTCTCCTCAATCCATGTGTAGATTTCTACAGTACCTCATAATCTATACCAATAATAAAACGATAAATTAAGAAGATGAACACAACAAGAAGAGAGGCAGAGAATGATGGAAAACAAAAGAAAAAAGAAAATTACAGGGAAGGAGGATTGCAAAGTTCGTGATTGGTTAGAGGGAAAGAAGCTATCCAATTGGATTGGTTGCTGCGATCGAGAAACGCGGATCCTGGCGTTATGCAAATATTCCATACAGCAATCCAATTCCAATTCCTAGAGGGAATGAGAAAAGGAGAAGAAATGGAGAGGGGCGCAAATCAAGCTCTTTGTGTTTTTGTTTTTATTAATTCACCTTTTTTTTTCCTTTTTTTTTTTTTCTTTTATACTTTCCTTCTTTATGTTTTCTCTCTTCCCTAGGAAGGGTTGGGGGGTTGACATGACAAAATCACACCGTTGGGGGCGATCGGCGCTCTTTAGCCGACTTAGAGAGCCAGTGTTATCGTGCGCCTCCCCCCCCCCCCCCAAACCAACGCTACCAGCTTACGCTTGTAGGCGCGTGACTTACAGTTCCGCAACTCGTCTCATGATCCAACGGCTCCAAGGAGATGTGAGTCTTCTCCGTAGCCAATCAGCATTTCACGTGTACCCACACACACTTTTGGTACTAAGCAACCCCTCCCTCCTCCCCCACGGTTTCCCTTATTTTTTTCTCCAGATTTAGCACGGCGCAGGTTAAGAGCTAACAAACGCGGAAGCTCAAGCTAGCGACAGACAGAAAAGGAAAGGAAAAAGAAAAACTTAAAAAAGGACCAAGTCAACCAAACTTAAACCCTCTTACAGGACGAAGAGACATGAAAAAATAAAACGCTTAGCCGGTTATAGAAAAAAGTAATTGAATATTGTAATGACAATAATGCCGGTTCTAAATGTCACGTAGCCACGGGCTTTTTCTGCAGCTGTGTAGGCCCCAATTAATAGGGCCCATAGGCCCATTTGTCCACTCACAACTCATTACCTAATGCCTTTGACGTCCATCTTCCCAAGACCCAAGAGTCACCCCCCCCTCCCCCTTCCCGAAAATCTCGGCGCCAATTTTCTATACCGATAATTGATCGTCTCATGGAAGGGTAATCCTGGAATAAG
The DNA here is from genome assembly GCA_016808115.1 of Tetrastigma voinierianum. NCBI lineage: Eukaryota > Viridiplantae > Streptophyta > Magnoliopsida > Vitales > Vitaceae > Tetrastigma > Tetrastigma voinierianum. The sequence goes on from JAEQBH010009789.1 coordinate 27,066, forward strand.
AATAACAAACAAAAGATAAAATGAATGTTTGATTTTTAATTTCTAACTTTCAAGAAATTAAACATTTTATCAGGTGTCGTATTAAATCCCCATCCAAAACCAACCAAACCCACGCCCCCAACACACACACATCATTTATCGCTGAATTTTTTTCTTGTTCTGTGACATTAAGATCAGAGCATATTCGATTTTTCCTTTTCTTACCTTTACCGCCCTGGATCGAGTCCGCTACTTTACCAACTATTGCCATTTAACAACCTGTCTCAGTACAGCCACAACATATCACATTTGCCAGGAATCATTTCATACATTCATATCATACAATAAATAAATATATAAAATTAAAATATAATTAATTTGCCTTCTCTTATACTTTGTACTTTGGACAAATGCGATACAGTTTATGATGCTAAATTGATTTGGTGTGGAGATGTTGGGTTCTGGACAAGGTTCAACTAAGGTCCTCATCGGTGCCAGGTCTACTACAATCTCAAACAGGATGCTTTACGCTGTCTTCAAAGCAAAAGCAACGACAAACATTAAATATAAATGTCTATTGGGGGATCATCCTATAAACTGGGATTACACAAAAAATAGAAATGCGGAAATAAAGTTGTTCTGCAACTGTGGGCAAATCTCTCTCTATACTCTATATCATAACACTATCTAACAAATGGAAATAATCATTGAGAATACTAATAATGTGGAGAGAAAGGGATAACTACAAATATAAGGGGATAAATAGCCGAAAAGTTAAAATAGAAACTCTGAGAAGGAATAAATGACATGGCATGATATACTACACAATTCTTAGAATTATCTGAAACGAATAGAGCAATTGTAAGAAAAATGAAAAAGCATGATGCCTTTTTTTGTCAAAAGAAAAAAGAAAGAAAAGATCCATTGATTCCAGAGTCAGACCACACCTAAGAAAAAATGTAAAGGGTCAAGTACTTCAACACAAAAAAATGATCATAGAGACAAATTTAAATGTAGGCTGGAGAATGTTAAATTAAAATACCATGTCTTCACAGATTCTAAAATAATATGCCTTACCACTAGTTATTGTATGAAACAGTGGTTCTAAACATCAGAATCACCTATAACAATTACTTAAGGACCCATACCCAGGATCTTTGGGAAATATTTCATGGTTGTGGCAATATCCATGGCCACAACGTGGACCTTACTGCCAGCAGAGATCAGAATGATGGGCTTGAGCCAGATGAAACCCCCATGATGGATATGTTTGTGAAAATTGCTAGGAGATGGTCGCAGATCAGTGTGCATGACAGTGAAGACAGCGAGAAGTCAAATACGCCGTTCAACTGGCAAACTTTCATATATAACTGATCACAAATAGGAATGTTCGTTACCCTTCAGCAGAATCTCCTGAAATTGGCCGGAGCGTCTGTCTAATGATATGTAAGACAGAAACAGAGCAGAGGCCTAGGACAGAATCTTCAGTCATCTGATGCTGTGAATTCCTCCTGCAGATTGGAGTCTTTTCCACATCTCCTGTACCTTTATCAGCGTTGTCCCAAATGTAAAAGGTCAAATATACTAGCTAGATTGACTACAGTGACAGCAATAACATTCTATATGGCACATTTATATTGCTCACAGTTCTTATGATGAGGATTTAACCCATGTTACAGACATGCTACAAGGTTGAAGACAGGTCTAGTTCATGCTTATGTATTCAAGGGATCTGTTCTCGAGGATTAAATCAGCCATGGGTGGGTCTGAGTCCTGAGCCAACAACACTAACAAATTACATATACAAATTTCCAAACATAATGCTGATAGATTTATAGATCTTGGGTTCAATATTGGATTATATTTCAAATATAAGGTTGGTAACAAGAAGCAAGCAAAAAAGAAAATTATATCTAACAAATCAATGAGCATACTGAAAAGCAGAACCAAACAATAACAGAAATCACAATCCAGCATCTTCTTTGAAGTATTCAGAAGGAACCCAGGTATTTACCTATATTGACAATTCATCTCTTGCATCCACTTGTGTAAGATTTAACACTTATTTCCCTCTTCAAAACTACTTACTCTTACAATGTACACCTGAAGCGAGCAGTTAAGCAAATATAAATCAGTTCAGAGAATCAAAATTACTACATGCTGGGGGATAATGAGGGCGGCAATCCTGCAGTACAGTTCGATGATCACCTTGATTTAGTAGGCCTGATTAATTGGAGAAAACCAATGCATCCCCATCTACCAGAGTTATGAGCAACAAAATCGCCCATCACCGCTAAGTCCAGTTTCCGGGCTGGAATACCAGCGGGATACTCATCACCCTCTTCATCTTAAGTCATTACTGTGGCATCAGTTTCGGAAGGGTTGCCTTGCCGGTGCCCAGAGCCCTGTTCTCAAAATTGACCAATATAACTGTTATTGCTATTCACTGCTGCTCCCAAAATTGAAAGGAAAAAAACAGATAAATCAGTGAGTTACTACCAGCCAGAATCACCAGTGACATGTCGTTTGAGCATTGATTTCAAGCTAGGATATTAGGGGTTCTAGACTAGCCTGCAATTACAAAAACCCTCGCATGGGCATGTTCTGGCTTCGTCAGAAGCATATACTTAGTTCGACAAATCCCCTTCCTTAAAATGAATCCTATTCATAGCACAAAAATGCCAATTAGGTCTATGACGATTGAAGCAGCACCAACAAATATTAATTTCAAAGCAATATACCTGCTCAGATACCACCACTCAGTATCCCTTTAGGAGCTCCACCACTTCATAATGTGCCGCTTGTTCAGAAATCTGTCACGAGTAGTAGGTCCATTATATTTGTAGTTCTTTAGTCAATGAGCCCTAATCTAGCAGAGCAAAAAACAAACTTATTAACATAATGAATATAATTAAATCATTCTTTGGCTTTCATCGAAAGGATACAAAATTCAAAAGTGCATTCTTCGGTTCGGTTTTGAACTGGAAAACGAAAGCAAAAATGATTATTTCGAAATAGGGTTCAACACCGAATGAAAACACAAAACTGATTAGAAAGAACTCACTTCATCTTGGGACCGGGCGGCCTTGTTTGCAACGCGAATGGACCTTCTCAGTGCGACTTGTTGCTCCCGAAGCCTGCGTGGTTTAGAGTTCTTCGCCTGGGGATTGAACATGAAACAGAGTGGTAGGTTTTTGCACTTTCTATTGAAGATACTGAATGAATAAAGAGAAAGAATCGCAGGGGACTTGGGGTGAGAGATTCTCAGGAAGCTTGAGAAGAGAGGAGGGAAGGTTGAGGGCTTTAAGCCTTTCATTGTTCTCCTCATCGCTTTTGACAAGATTCCCTCATAGGTTAACCGCCTCGCCGCCTAAATTTTCTTAACAACTAAACAAACAATGCTTGTATCAGCAAGCCTTGCAAACAACCACCCTCCACGATCATGAAAAACAGGGAGTGGACAGTGGAGACTGGAAAGGAGGGCAGTTTCCACTTTCCAGTTTACTCGACCGTTATGAATCCCCTGCTTTGGTAGTGATCGTCACTGTTGGTGTTGCAGTTGGCTCACAGATCCTAGGTGGAGAAAGAGTTCACTGGGTGCTCTAAAAACATCAAAATCTCTACTAGTCATAGACCACCTCTCAGTATCGAGCATCAGAGACTCGATCTTTGGGCAATGTCATGTCACCGCTGCTGAGCAACCGTCAAATCCAAAATTCACAAAATCTAATCAAATGCTGTAAAATTCAAAATGCTTCCAAATGGAAATCATATTTCTCAAAATCTAATCAAACGGTCTAAATTGTAGGATTGTGACCACTTTGGCACATATATCGTCTTACTTCCTATAAACACCTTGTTCATGACATCTAGGGTTTTTTTCTCCTCCGACGAATTTTAGCACTTTAACTCATACCCCACTTAATTGTAGCCAGAAAAGTAAACTACTTTAGAAAAAAATTTCTAAATCTGATTCAACTCTAAAAATATTCTCCAATCTTGAAAAAAACATTTGGAATTTAAGGGCCTATTTGGTTCCTGCAACAAGAATAGTTGTTGAACCCACAAAAAACACTATTTTGATATTCTTTAAAACTGTTATTATTCTCTAAAATTAGTGTTTTCTACTCTTTTTGTGTTTTTCTAAACAAAAACAACTGATAACCAAACAATGTTCTTTATGTTTTCTATTCTTCATTGTTTTCAAAGCAAACAGGTTTCAAAAATAAAAAATAAAAGTACAATTGTTGATTAATTATTCTTATACCAAACACTTTTAGTTAGCAAAGTATATCATAAATTGAGCCCAACTTTTAGTTCTCTCCCTCTTATCATTTCATCGGTTCATGAACTTCAATCTGATTCATATTTCCACACTGCCAGAGCAGAAGCAAATAACATATATTTCGTGGAAAGAAAACAGAGCATCGTATTATATCACCAGCTGCAGACTTCATATGTTCTTGACACCCACTATTGACAACAGAAACAAGACAACCACCCTCCTTGCATTGCTCTCTCCCTCCATTCAATAATCTATCAAGTTTAAGGTCTTCAACCAGGCAAGGACGTCTGCTAGACCCAGCCTTCTTTTAAGCTTCTAGAGGTTATAACCCAACTCCACTTCAACATCTCACAAGAATACAGCATTGGTGTTTCAAGGAACTTGCACAGCCTGCTCCAAATGGTACACAAATAAAAATAAATGTAAGAGAAAAGAAAAATTTTTAATTTGAGAAGAAGAAACCCAGAAGAAGATAAATGTGACCAAGAATGACAGGTGAGGGAGGCACCAAGGAGTGTGAAATAGAGAGGAACCATAACAAGATCTGGTCGATGAGATTTTGTGTTAACAAATCCCAACCAGATTGCATGATCAAAATAACCCAAATAATTATAATCAGATCCAAAGTTTGGTTGAGCACCCTGAGTTGAGTTTTTGGAAGTTAGGGCAGCAGTTTCACTGTGGGCATATGGAGATGGTCTGGAGGTGATGGTGGCAGAAATTTAGGCTGTGATTTCAATAGTGGAAATGGTGCCACAATATTTAGTGTAGTGAAGGTTTGTCAGGGAAGCATGGAGCATACCGAGAACTATCAGAGAGGCTTTCCTGTTATTCTGGCGAAAAGAACCGACACCCATCCATAAACATCAATTGCCCACAGCCAGAATATTAAACCAAAGGCTTCTTTGTTCGATGATTGAAGCAGCTATGTAAAAACATCCTTGAAGATGCATTTTTCTCCAGTAAGCAAGTATCTTTCCCATTCCACCTTTGTTCATTGCTGCTTCTTTGCCCCTCCACTACATCATCAACATGACTAAAAGAGCATCTATCATTTCCATATCCAACATAACCTGGTAGTCGCCAATTAAAGCGTTCAATCAGCTGAAAGGACAGAACATAACCAACTTTTAATCAGTAAAAGTATAGTACTAGCAATATTCAGACATATACCCTTGCTAGGTGGCAGCAACAATTCTATCAATTCTATCTTCAGATCTACCAAACATCAGATATTTAGCTTCCTGTTATACCAATTGGAAAATTGAAACACAGAAAAACCCAGGGCTAATCAGCTGTTATAGCTTTTGAAGATTAGTACACCAATGATAACTAATTTTTCCCTTTTAGATGGCCCCAACACCCTGAACTAAAGTCAGTGAGGAAAAAAATGAATATCATTGCTCTAACAGGTGACTGTCCCTTGAAGATTTTACTTGAACATTCTCCAAAATAGATTCATTCAAATACAGAATAACGTTACTAGGCTTCAAAAAAAAAAAAAACTGCTTTAAATTTCAAAATTTCACCACTGAAAACCTTGCTGACAGATATCAAAACAACTAAAAAAACACCTTCAAAAAATAGAAGACAAAGAGAAGTTGGAGAAAAAGCATTTGGGATTTGCAGTTCTGACAAATGCTAAACCATGGCATGCGACAAATACGTATAAACAGATGAATTGAGTGCATGACAAAAATAACATTTTTGTATATCTTGGTCAGAATCAGAATTTGTTCTTCAATGAAAACAAAAGCATATGTAAACCTCAATGTATCATTTCCATATATAGAAACCCGGGGTAGGTAGTGGACAGAACTGCATCTGCAAGTCTGATCATAGGTTATAAACAGATAAAGGAGCATTTTATGGCAAAAACATTTCAAAGGGAAAAAAAACAATAAATAAATAAAGTATATACTCCTGGGAGGGCCTGTTGTGTTGAAGCCATAATTTTCACTGTACCTATTTATTCCTATCTGGACCATCAACCTCTACTACTTTTGCCAAAAAAAGTCAGTTAACACTTGTTTTAGTCACTAGCAGTGACTTTTATAGTAACGACAATTTTTAAAAAAAAATTACTCCATTAAGAATTTTGAAAACTAATTGTATCCCAACAATTGAAAGTAACAATTTACTGAAATATAACTAGTCATTGACCGTGTTGAAAACCGGAATCCATTGTCCATTGCTTATAAAACATGGTAAAATGGCAGAAAATGGAGACATTAGCAACTCCTAACTCCAGTTGGAACGCTTCACTGTTAAAATCACAGGCCAAGCCAATCTAATTTCATGCAGACCTTTTCCAATTCCATCATCAGTGCAAAATTAATTTCCAAAATGAGAACTGTTGATACTGATTTCTATTGTTATAATCCATCTGGAAGCAGAACAGTCATACCGTCGAGCAACCAGAAATGTTGCCCGGCTGTAACTCTTGCCTGGACCATAAATAACTCCAGGATAAACAACGACTGGTGACCCCTCTGACGCTGCTTGAAGAGCAATCTTATCTGCCACTACCTTTGACCTCTCATACTCCGTGCAGAAAAACTTCTCGGGATGGATCTGTCACCACATCTTTTGAATTTTAGGTAGGTATTTTAACAAGCCAGCAACATCTTATTGAACCGCAAAAAAATTAAAGAAAAATGAATTGATCTTTATACTTGAGTCTCATCCGCCACATATCCGTCCGTTGATCCAAGGCAAAAAGAGATGACGGTATATATCGTATCACACAGTCTTTGTCTCTTTGACTGCTTGCAGCACATTCCTTAAGCCTTCAACATTAACCTATTACAACGAACATAATTTTGTTTGATTTTTATTCTCAAATTGTACAAAATCCTTCATACTATGTTTGGTTGCTGAAAATTTATGAAAGAAGATAAATTAAAAATTCTGAATCTTCAGTTCACATTGAAATTCAAATTATGAAATAAAAACGTGAGGTATTAAAAAAAAAAATTATACAAACTGGATTCTTTCCTTTACAAATCCGAATATCAAAAGGTAGACTTGAAACTCCTCACTGATAAGAATCTGGAAGGATCAGGAAGCCAAAGAGCCGACTAAGGGCGGCGACATGGAAGACGACTTGACAGGCGTCGCAGGCGGCAAGAACGGCTGTGATGATCAGTCACATCTCCGCCGGCAGCTCAGAGCTCCATCGTCAGACCTCCAGCTGGAGAGCCCAGGCAGGAGAGGTCGCTGGAGTGCCGGACGAACGCCCGGACAACGTGGCCGTGTCTGAGCAACGCGTGACAAAGCCTCCCACCTAAGTAACCGGATGCACCGGTCACCAGCACCTTCATACTCAACAAACACTCTCTTCTACTCTCTCCCCTCCTTGCTCAATGACCACCCACCGAGCCATCAATATATGTTTTTTTTTTAGTGTTTTAGATTGAAATATTTTATTTGAACAAATTTTTATAAAATTAGTCTCGATTTTACTAATGACCAAAATAATGCGTAATATCGTTATTTATAATAATATTAATTGAATTTTTATCAAATACCCCATGGCAATGATAATTGAAGTGTTGGCAACATGCATGATAATGTAGTATTTTTATTTTACAATTTCTTGTGATCAATGTCACTTTATTGTGTATTAATTTAGGTTAAACATTAATTTTATAATATATTTTTTCAAATAGTGTCCAGTGTGGCTCTTTTTTTACATATTTTGTACCTTTATTATTAGAAAACTCTTTTGATTTTTATGCCCATGCCCTCCAGTCAGTCAAATCCTCTATAAAAATTAAATTCATACAAGGATTACTTTGTGGCCTTTCAGGTTTCAGAAATTCTAAAGTTAATATTTCGTCGGCCTCTGAAATATTCGGATGTAGGGTAACTAAATCTTTCGAATCGGGCGGAAATGGCATGCAGGCTACTCAAAATACAACTTGTCCTGACATTTCAAACGACCACTTTGGTCCGTAATGCGGGAAGTAAAAATGGTCATAGGCTATGTATCAATACTCACAAAATATATATATTATATAACAATAGTTCGAAGTTATTACATTACTCTTAATCAAAACATATATCAAAATTTAGAGGTTTAATGCATGTTACTTACAAAATGAATATCAAAAGCCAAAAGCGTCAGAACTGCTTACAAAAGCGCCGACCTGCAGTATTAGATCATCTGTCGCTCCACTGTACTGAAATAATAATCCCTCGACAGGGTTGAAGCCGATCTTTTAGTAGTGAAAATTTCCTACTGGGTTTTCCCACACAAGTGCACATGTCGTAGCAATAGATGGCGTTCAAATAGGTCGCGATCATGCGGATAATCTGGTGCGTCATGTCTCGAGTCCTCCTGGATTCCTCACACATATTTAAGCCAAATGCGAGCAAAATATAGTTTTAAATAAAAACTTTTTGTTCTTGAAAACACATTATCAATTAGGTAAATATATTAGAAGCTAAAGCGAAGTGAATTGTTAGATAATTTTTAGAGCAGTCTGGAATTCGCCTCAGGGGTGTCTTGTTGACCACTCTCCCAGCGGTCTTGGAAAATCTTATTTGAAATTCATTTCATGACTAGTTTTTCGTTTTTTCATTTATTTCGTAATAAATACCCATTTCCTTTCTACCCAAATGCAGATCTTGGGTGCGTATGGAATCTGCGTTATATTACTTTCAAAATATTAATGCTAATATATTTTAAATGTATATATTAACAAAATAGTCGCAAAATTCATATTATTCAGTCACAATCAATAACACCAAAATTAGCTCCACGTGAAATTTAATTAACAAAATCAAACAAAATTCATTTTGAATCAAACGAAACCACCTAAAATCACACAGCAATTCACGTGAGCGGAGTGAAACCCTCGAGTTATTGCTTGTTCCGCGACCTAATGAAAGGGATTTATTCACTTTCGGTTCAAGGAATTTTGAGACCTATAACACGGCCTTCAGGAAGCTAGCAAATCTATTATAAAATGGCTCTTGTGAAGAATAAACCCAGTAGGAAAAGATCCTACCTCTTGGAGTTGTCGAAACTCAGTAAAATCGAATGCTATCACGTAGCCAGCAGCGTGTAGAGCAGCTGCTGGCACCGAAAGCTCTGACAGGTGAATTAAGCGAAATCTGAGGAAAATGCATTTCTTTATATACAAAAGCTAAATCGCTTTCCTTCACACGATTCTTTTGAATTTGGAGAAAAAAGTATTCTTGTCTTTATATTAAAACTTTCACAAAATTCCATTTTGTGTCGTTTTAGTTTAATTTTTTGACAGCGTAAACAATCTAAGTCGTTCATCTACGTCATTTTACCAATCATGTAACATGTGTCACATAGATGCGTGTAGTAGATGACTTTGTCTGTCGCGTAATATACCATGAAGCCGTTCACGACCTTGCGATCTGAATCACGCCGAAGAGTGGAAATTGATTCGCGCCGAATTAATAGGTCGACGTGATAAATTTAGATTTCGCGAGACGATTCCAAACGGTGAAATGTGTTTCCGTCATCCAAAATCTAGAAAAATTCGAGGTTTTGACCCGGAAATTCACCAGATTTCTGCTTTGAAAATTTAGATTTTCTGGGTTTTACATACTTTTTCTTATATTTTGCTTTGAACCTCTCTTCCAACTTGGTTAGAATTATTTTATATTGATTGCTCGAAATGAGGATTTAAATATATATCAAGCACAACATTTCATGTCTTCATCAAAAGATGAAGAATATTAAATAACGCTGTGAATAGAGATGTAGCGATAATTGGTTATATAAGAATGGTCTTACACTAAAAAGGAATTGTCTTTACATTTCAGATCTCGCCCTCATTTAATTTAATTGTTCTGAGGTGAAACTGTGAAAGTGACCATGCATTTTTTTTATGTCAGAAACAATCTTACACTACAAAAAAAAAAAAAAACAATAAAATTTGGAAACCCCTCTTCCAACTCCAGCTATAGAATAAACTCCATCAGCCTCCAAAATCAACTGAAAATAGCCAATATGAAACCTCCAAAATCAAATGACAAGCTTTATTGAACTTTACATGTATGTACACACCATCATCTTATAATCTGGAGCGTCGTATACATTTGATGGGGTTGAAAGGGGAGTGCCTCCTCGTTCGAGCAAATACAGGTGCATTCGAAGATGATGACCATCTGATATCCCAGTCATCGACGTCTTTAGAACCTGAAGCATCAAAGAATTGACCCAGACACATGAGGGTTGATGCTTTTGGGAGAGAATATAGAGAGGATCAAACCTTCCTTGTGTTCATCTGAGACTGGCCCAACATTTCTACCCCCCTGATACTCCATTGAGCTGGGCGAGACAAACAAGTGATCATTCAACTCCAGTGCAACCCTCCCAGAGTACCTATTTGAGCTTGCTGTTGCCTTCTCTGGCCGGCTAATGGGGTTGGGGTTGGTTGTCTCATCATGTACTTCCCCCAAGCTTATCCTTTCTGCTTCAGTCTTCTAATTCTATAGAATAAAATCAGACCAGCTTTTTCAAGCAGCTCAGTCACACCAACCTTGTAGTCAATCCTTGTGATGCCGATAATGGCCTGCAACGGCATTTAACCGTATCAACATGAATTTGTGTATAAAGTCTTTTTAGGAAATTTTTGGAAGTTTTACTCAGGAAAACTTTACAAGCCCGCCCCCTTACTGGGCATAGAAAAGTAACATATTACATGATGCCAAATCAGATTAGAATAAGTTTGACAAAGATGAGCTAACTTTTTCCCTCTTGGGATAGCAAACTTTTTTTATAGCGTGGATGTCAGGAATTAGGTTTATGCACACCTCGGCTAATTCTCAAGGGGCCACAGGTGACCACCATCATCCGCTGAATGACTTTATTTCCCCAGCAATATTGATATTGTTGAGACTAAAGAGTCCTCACAATTTTAAAATGTGTTTACATGGTCAAGAAGAGTTCATACATATACTACAAGATCAAAAAAATTTCCCTCATCTTGTGTAAAATATCATAATCACCCTTAGATAAGACATTATCATTAAATCTTATGGGATTGCAAGGCTTAATAAACATACAACCCATATAAGGCTAAACAAACCCTCATTGAGGTCAAAATCTAGATTCAATATCATCTGTAATGATATACTCTCAACCTATAGATATTGTCCACTCTAAACTCAAAGGAGTCTCATAGTTTTAAAATGTATCTACAAGGTTAAGAATAGTACATACATATATAACGCTCGAAATTTTTTAGTTGCTTTTTATTTTCCCTTCAAAAGTGTAATACATTTCAGGGATAAGATCAAATTTATGAAAGTTTGGTGCTGGATAGCATTTAACTGTATATCCTTTGAATTTAATCTTGATGTTCTGCAGATGCAAGCAGCATAAAAAGTAGTGTTTGTCGACAAACTATCAAGATGGGATGTGGCAAAAACCCAGGATAATAAAGAAGTTTAGGAGCAGACCAACATGAGGAGAGCTGTTCCATTTCACCAGCTTAACGTCACCCCCAAGCTCTTGTAATCGCTGAGCAAAATTGCAAATAATTTGATAGGAAGCAAGGTCATCATCCTCAGAGCATAAAATGAGATATGGGGCCCCCATGATCTGCAAAAGAATGACATCAATGAACAACAGCAGAAAACAGAATTGATGGTTTTGAATAGCAATAGATCTGATGGATACATACAACTGAGGAGTACAATGTTTGCCAGTATTCAGCCCGCTGTGATTCGAACCGGCTGAGGAAGAGCGCATCCAGACTAGAAGCAATCCCATTTGCAATCCATGATACTATTCTAGGAGGATGGGACACCTTGAGAACAGTTGGATTAAGGACAAATCGAGTACCCAAGTCACTGGTAAAATCTGTTGGACTAGAGTCATAGATGTGGCCAGCAACACAGTCTCTAACAAGCCGACATTCATCCTTCATTGAATAATAACAAATGAATAAAGATCCTGTTTTGAACTACCCAATTTATATAAATGATAGCCTAATGATTATCCACTTCTTTAGCCAAAGAAGACATAACCAGGTACCTTAATTAACTCAAAATACATGAATACAATAACAACTTTTAAGAACCATATCAACAGAACAATTGATCAAGGGAATAAGCACAATCATGTAACTGATATAAAAATTGAATTTTACTAGCTGAGATATAAAAAGTACCGGACTGGTTATTACTTCACACTTCCCCTCAATTATCTACAACAAAAGAAAATTATTCGTGAATGTAACATTCAAGTTCCTGATCTCAGGGTGCCTAAATTCACAAAGGAAAGTAAGAATGTTAACTACACTTGCACATACTGACGTATAAGGGTGATCAAGGAAGAAGGAAAAAGAAAGAGAGGTCACCTGAGAAGAACCTTGTACACATACACAGGCTTTTTGGACCGCAGAAAAGATGCAAAGACAACTGGGCATAGATACAGTCTTTAGTTCCTTCATATCCAAGCGAAAAGAAAATGATCTCAGCTCACCTTACCTAAACATCAATATTCTCCAAAAGAAAATCCTAGGTTGAGGATGAATGTGTTTCTGACTAATAAAAGAGAAGATTAGACTGAAACTTTTTGTTACTAACTTTCCCACAACGAATCAAGGAAGTTGTTTTGTAATAGAATCCCCACAATGTAGAACAGAATTGACAAAGCTATGGAAATTTCAACTCTGAACTTTTTATTTGCATTTGTGAGGATTCCCCATATTCCCTATGGTTCTTCAAACTTAGGGAGGCAGCCATAATGGATCATATCCCTATAGACATTCATTCCAGATTATCATTTAGGCAAACTAAACATAAAGACATCAACTCGTAGTAAGGTGATATAAAAGCACCTAACATAACAAGCTCATTAAGAATGTCAGATACCCCAGAGGATGCCTTTTCTCTGGAAAGAATCACACATGTTTAGGAATTATCTTATCAAGTCCAAACAAAACCACAATGAAAAATGGAAAAGAAAAGAAAACAAACATTTGATAACCAGATTTGTTGGATGAGTGAATCATGGAAGTACTGAAAGTGATAATTATTTGTGCTTTTAGTCAAATGCTAGCTACTTCTGAGTTCTGATCATGAGTAGGCACTTCTCCGAACAATTCATAATGGATTCCATTCGTCTCTATTTTTTGGAATGACATTTTCCATACAAAATGCAGCACATAATATTCAGCTATCATAACAGTTCACTAACACTTAAAATCTTAATTGACAAGCTTAGTCCATCGTATAATACAATTGTTTCCAGATTAGGTCTGAACAAAACTCAAGGTCTAATGGTTTTAGCAATCAATTTAAATTGAAGAATTTGACTTAATTTCATTAAATTACTGGATGCTTGACAGCAAAAGTTTTAGCACAAAAATGAGTCACAAAAGGTACCCAAGAATATTAGCCATTGAGAAACATCTTGTAACAAGCTCACCTAATCATTTACTCTAAGCATGTTCTATGCTGAAAGTTCATCTCAAAATCACCAAGATCAAAATAATCTTCTTGATAGCAAGAGTTCAATGCACTAAGACATTGCTATTGTTTCTTCCTTGCTGAGCCTGGACCTTGGATTATATGATCTCAAATTGGTCGAGCTTCCTTGATGTGAATTTTGACCCAGAAGAATGAAGAATTCTTTTGTTTATAATTTGTGATCTAGGTGCAGTGCATTTTGATTAGAATACTTGCTCTCTTGGTTCTTTTATTGATTGATTGAGTTGCTTGTAAGGCGGGTGATGTTAATTTTATAATATCTCCTCTCTCCCTCTTAGGTGGGTTTTTTTTTTTCTCATCGTATACTTCCCGTATACCTACGAGCATTCTTGTTCTTCCTAATATACACGCATTTCTTACTTATCAGAAAAAAAAAAGGAGGGGGGGGGGGGGGGTTGGTGGTGTGTTGATCAGGGCTTGTATCCAATTGACTTCAATTAGAGATATGTTGTATGCTTCTCTTCCAGATTGTTAGTACTATTGGCAATAGTAACAGACCTTGTCAACACTTTCAGTTAAAATTCTAGAAAGGAGAAAAATATGACTAATGCGGATGCTTCATATAGTGAAGAGTATTATCACTCATCCATGATGAAATGATTTCTACCGAATAAGCTATCTTATTATAAGTAATGCACATTCTTTAGTTAAACCACATTAGTGGAGTCCAGTTTACATGGACACACTGGAACCTCTTGTATTTGATCTTAATAGTAACTACAAGAACATTATGGCATCAGTAACCTACCCAATACATGATTCTTTATAAAAGTCTACCAAGAATGCATCAATCGGTCAAGTATGAACTCAGATTTCAGACATTGTCTTCCAAGATTCTTTCAAGATACAGATTTGGGCCATAAACTGTCCCTGTTATGCCATTTTCAATGCAGAAAACAATTTAAATTCTTCAAGAAGTTTATTAGATTAAAAAGGTATTGTTTCTTACCAGAACTCATCAATGTGAGCAACCAGTCAAACTATCTTATGGCCGAAGTTCAAAAGGCATATTCAATGAAGGTTTTTAAATCACAGCATCTATAGAAACTAGAATTTACATTATAATGACTACCAAACTGTAGTATGCAAGTACTATTCATCACCCGCATCCTT
>JAEQBH010009790.1:0-44374 GCA_016808115.1 Tetrastigma voinierianum
ATTTCATTATCTAATTTTCTGATTCTCTGAGACGGGGTCATCACTTCTTTTAAAGTTTCGTAGTCTGGGTATTTTTAACTTAAATCTTGTCACCGTTTTATGGGTACTCAACGTAGCTCCCAAGTTATCGATGACGAGGATATACAACTTCGGGGATGCTCTTCTCAAAATTAGAATGATCACCAATCTGCGATTAGATCTCGGCTAACGCTGGGGATTGGCACCGATTGAACTATTAGGATTGAGGGTGAACTCTCTTCTTGTTTAGATTGATAACTCATTCAACTCTTTCTTGATTTAAGTGAGAAGGGTGCTCAGAAGTGACTTACCCAAAGCTAGATGAATCTGAATAGCGGGGTTAATATCGTGAGGGGTGTTACGTAACTCCGGGGTGCCACCTCTGTGTCACTCGGGCGTAAATCGGGCTTGATAGGAGACCAGAATCTTATACTTGGGTATAAGAAGCGATGTTCGGATCAAAAGCGATAAACTTGACACGATAAATTTGTAATGAAATTCAAGGCTGCGAAACAACTATGAAAGATAATTTACGACTATAGCATTCCTTAATGGAAGAATTTGGATTATAATTCTTGAATTACGCTCTGACATTCCTCGATCGTAAGAATAAGCTACATTTCGGCGAAGGTTGAATTAAAATTTAATACGAACTTGAGCATTCGAGGTAGTAATTTGAAGAATAAGTGCAACATTCGACACACTCCGGAAATCGACCAAGCACGGATCAGAAAATAAAGCGATAAATCTAATCTAATCTCTAACTATCAACATTGAAGAAAAGAAAAGCTAAAGAAAAATAAAGAAAATGAGCCTTGACTACCAGACTCTCTAAATCATGCATCACATATTTGCGTTCCTCTTACGGGTAGGCTAACGTATTTATAAGTTTCTCGATTGGGCCCACTAATCACGGCGCGTGATTTAATGGATTTCCAAGTGGAGCACGGCCCAGTTCTTTGTTCAAGTCAGGCCTCAAATCCCTTGTACGCGTGTCATCCATGTCACGACATCGATCTCCGTCGCGACATCAACTTAACATATCTGACCTTATTTGTATTTATTAGAATTGTGGCGACCTCGATCTCACGTCGCGACGCCGACTTATGTTTTGGAAGCTTCACTTTGGCGGTTCGCACCGGTCGCCGACTTGGTCTCTTATGCGTGACGCCAACTAAAGAACTTACGAAGCTTCGCGGTGCTCGGTGTATGACTTGAGTCTCTTTGGCGTGACGCCGGCAAGGAACGCAAACTTCGCCCGGTGCTCTTGGTATGCGGCCGGTCTCTTCTTCGCAGCGACGCCGACTATGGCTCTGCGATCTTCACTTGATGGTTCTGTTGTGCGACATCAATCCCTTATCGCGACGTAATTCTATGCCCGCCTGCGCGAGGTTTCAAGCGAGTAAACTCGGTGCCGTGACTTGGTCTCTGTCGGCGACATCGGCAGGTTACCTCGAAACCGTCTCCTTTAAACATCGCCAAAGCCGGGCGTTCTCATGGCGTTACTCCATCGAGATCGCGACGTCATTCCCTTAGCTTCTAGTCAATCCTCGGTATAACTCGGTGATTCGCGTGGCGCCAGGTTGCTTATTTATTGACTTTTCGTTATTATGACCTTATATCTTGGCCGAATGTATGCGTGACTGCTTTCTTTGCCTGTGACTGCTTTGCTAATTCATTGTCGATGTCACGACCAGCGTCGGATCTTCGCGACATGATGCCTTCTTCTTCATTTCTGGTTGTACACCGCGGAGGTTGTATTTGCTTTCTGTTTGCCCTTCTTCGTGGCTTAGTTTAGGCTAGAGTTTCTTTGCTGCGACTGGATATAGTTGATTCTTACGGCTTCCACGGCACGGAGTTCCTTGTCTTTGTGCGCCTTGCCACTTTCTGACTTAGCCCCATTGATTATCTCATTAACGCTCATCCACCTTAAGCTTTTACTGCCACTTCTTTTCTTGAATTCCTGCCATTAACGATTTGGTTAGTTATTTCATAATTCTGCTGACAGGTATTCCTTTTTACATTAAAATCAAAGCAGAAAAATGGGTATTTTAAAATAGATGGCTTAAGTTAATCCAAAACCACGAGCATAAATTTTGCTTGTCCTCGAGCAAAGAAAAAGAAAAATTGTTTGTCTCGGCTGAATAGGACATTTACCCCATTCACTGTTTTTTTTTTTTTTTTTTGCAGTAGAATTCAATTTAATTGAAATACAAGGATTGCATTGTTTTCTGCACATCTAACTTGAGTCCATTTCAAGGTTGGTTTCTACTCATATGGTACACAAAAATTCATTTGTTTGAAATTGTTTTCTAGACACGTGATCATTGGATCTGTTGAAAAATAAATTGTTTCCTCTCATCTTCATAATTATTCACTTAACTCCCTAGGTCTTTCCAGTTTTTTTCTTTGTTGTGCCTTTCCAAATTCATAGAAGCTTGTTGTTACATTAAATGATCTCCTTAATGTAGGTAGTTCCATCCTTGAATCAATGAGATCTTTTCAGGCTTATAATGTGGAAGCGAGGGTGGGATAGAAAGGAACTTTTTAGTTTGATTCCCCACCACGAACTTTTCTCTCCTTTGCTTTCTCACTCACTTCCCTTTTTTTCCTTTGTAGTTTCTTTTAATAGAAGCTCCCCCAGGCTTCATTTTTGGACATCTCCTTGATTTCTTCCATTAAAATGCGTGCTCCCATTTCTCCTTTTGTAATTCAGCCCAGGGAGTTTTCTTTGTTGTCACCATTAACGGGGATGATATTTGTGTTTTACCATGTAGGCTTTCTAGCACCTTGGCCGAACTTTGGGTTAGTAACTCCCATACAGGATGGCATTTAGGTACTAGTGTTGAAACACCCCTAAGAACAATAGTTAAGAATTAGGCCACAAGGTAAAAAACTTATACCCCTTTTTTTATTGTATTTATGTTTTTGACCCTTTTTCTTTCATTCCCCCTTTTACCATCTTTCTCGTGAGTTGTAACAGCCTCATGAAACGATTTTATTCTCTTTGGAGTTCTTGGTAATCATGGTTGCCTCTTGGAAGATTGATTCTTTTGGAAGGTTTGAGGTTTAAATTGGTGATTTTAGAAATAAAGACCACAGTTGGCTCAATTGCAGGCCCAAGGTATGTGTACTGCTTGCATATAGATAGGATGGCTTGAATGACTCAAACTTTCCAAGAATGACTGCATGTTTCTTGTCATTTTATATCCTGGGATTTCGCCTCAATCGATAATCTGAACAAGTTCACGAATGCAGGTTGAAACTCTGTATAACCAGACGTTAGGGTTCTGTAAGTTAATTTTTATTTGATGAGTAGTTCAAACTCTTTTGTGTCAAGCTGGGTTCCTTGACTCTGTTGTTATCACCTGATCTGAAAAATCATCATTTTTGTTTCTTGATTTCATTACTTACACTCTAATACGGACTTAACGGTTAGACTTAAGTCACTTTTTGCACTTTTTGTGTTTCAAATGGCCCCGTATTCACTTGGCCTTCTACATTTAGTTTATTTCTAATCTATTGCTTCATTCAGCCACGACTCATGACATCTCGGGTTTTTTGTGCAGGCAATTCCTACTTTTATTTTCCGAGCTATGCATCGCAGCGACCTGACATTGAGCGAACAAATTGAGGAAATAGCACACAACAATTCAATTCAAATTTCTTATTTTATTTAAGTTG
This sequence comes from Tetrastigma voinierianum, assembly GCA_016808115.1. NCBI lineage: Eukaryota > Viridiplantae > Streptophyta > Magnoliopsida > Vitales > Vitaceae > Tetrastigma > Tetrastigma voinierianum. Next base: position 3,703 of record JAEQBH010009790.1, read on the forward strand.
ATTGCATGATTGGATACAATTCAAATGCGATAAGGAGGATAAAGTCGGTTGGGAAGTCTATCTTGGAAGCGCAGATATTAGGGGATCAGTGCAAGGTATTGAATGATGGGAATGGGAAATTTCATTTCCCACTACTTTTCCTTTCTCTTCTTAGTTTCATGCACCGGCTTGATCTTGATGAAGATCTCATTGGAGAGATCGACCTTTTGTTGACTCATCTGCCTCTTCCCCGAGCCATTCATTGTATTCCATTTCGAGTCATGACCTCTAAAAATTTGGAGAGATTATTGTTAATTAAGGTCCAGTACCGAGCCATCTTTACTTCCTTTGGATTAATCTTTTGCTTCTTGTCTCATCATCCGATTTTTGTTTTCAAATCATACCGTGAGGGTTTTTTGCATAGGAACTTAAGCCCTTGATTTGCTCCCAATTGGCTTAACTGCTCTTGTATCTCTTTTCTTTATCAATGTTAGAGTTGAGTCGCCTTTCTGGCGAGTTGTTATAAAAAGCCATGACTTAGTTGAGTTTACGTAACTTGATTATGTCTATTTCAGCCATTTAACTTTTAAACTCTTCCCACTTGCTTTGCTTTAAAATTTTTCTCATCACATTTCCTCTCAGATTCGGCTCTTCTCCCCACTTATAGTCTATTTGTACCTTGGCTCAATCATGCTCCCTTTTTCATCATATTACCCTCTTCCTCCTTATTTGTCTCTTAACTCAATTCTTTTCATAATGCTTTCTAAATTCTACTTGTGGAGTTCCGCTCCCTTCTCTCATCCATTCTCTTTTGCATGACATTGAGCTTCGATGCTCAGCTTGTTCTCTTGTGCTCCTTGAGCTTTCTCCATGTTAAAAATTTTTGTGCACTTACGGGAGGAGGCGCTAGGAATGGAGAAGTCTGATGAGGTGCCTTCGTCCACTTCATTGTACGCAAAAATGAATCATTGTTGTCGGAGTGAGTTTTAAGGTGCCTCTGCTCATGATCGACAGCCCTACGGAGTGTCCTTTTCACGGTCTTTATTTGGGGCTTCATCTTTTCTCTGACACCCTTTCTTGGTTTCTTGGTCTTTACCAACTCTGTCGGAAAGGAGTGGTGAAGCTAAGGTACTTCTTCTTGCGATTCCCTTCTTACTTTCACATTTAAACATGAAGCCGGTGATTGTTCTTTGGGTGAGGAATAAACCCTCTTTTATTCCTTCATGATACCTCATGATAGAATTTTCAATGACAACTCCTACATTGATCTTGTATCCTTTTAGGATGGCATGCGGTAACAAACTTCTTCTCCTTTGTGTTTATTGGAACCAAACGAAGCCGGGAAGTAAAACCATACCTTCTCTTCCTCGGTGAGGCTTACATTCAATGTTCTTGGCCTTTCTTCTCCTTGGTTTAAATTTGCACCTTACCATTAAGTAAGGCTTCTTGGTAATCTTTCCAAAATGTTTCAAAAGTTTCTTGAATTTGGAACCCGTGTTTGTACCTTGCCATGCCATAGGCCTCGTTGATGGCCTTGAAAGCCATATAAGAGCCAGGACTCCTCTAACAAAACGCTCCATCCTTCCTTCACCCAAATTTGAATAAAACTCTCTTACGGTCTTTGTATACCACGATTTTTGGTGTGCCTTGAGACTCTCCCACCCTCTGCTCTATCATCTCCTTGAAAAGATAACAAGATTTTAGATCTCTCTCTTGTGACAAGCCATGTTGGCATAATGTTTTCTTTAGAGTGTTTGCGTCGGCAGAATCTTCTACTTCTTCTTCTTCTCTCACCTTTACCCTTTTCCTTCTGCTCTTTCTTTGAGGTTCTTGGAGCTTGGGTGTTTACGCGTGCTCTCACAGTTGTTCTTCACAGCGAATCTCGTCTAGTGTTCTTCTTGGCGAGTTTCTTCTTTTGGTTGTTCATGTTCCTCATAATCTCGTCTAGGTTGGAGACTAGGGTAAGAATTTGACCATTGGAAACTTGGAAGCTTTTCAAGGTTTGGAAAGGCCCCAGGGTTTTTCGGGGTTTGAGATTCGAGGAAGGAGGAAGAGAGGTGAATAGCTATGTGGTTTTGAAGTGAATGATAAAGTTTCAACGGTTGCAATTCAATCAATGTTTGTGGGCTAATTATTTAGCTACATTAAAGCCGCGTCGCGACTTGATTTAAGCTCTTTTATTTGAGATCATTGAATTTAGGGCTTTTTAAAGTGAGTTAATGGCGTTAAAAACTCTTTTATGTCGCGATGACTAAGTTTGTCGCGACATCGGGTGAATTTTAAGGTGTTTGACTATCATGTTGCGACATCATTTTCATTTTGAAACTTAATTCTGTCGCGACTTCACGATGGTGTCGCGACATATATCTTCTTCCTTGATACTCACTAATTGCCTTTCAAAATGAGATTCTGACATCAATGTTTTGTCGTGACATCATATGTCGTGACATAACATTTTACATCGTGACCCTAAGCCCTTAACCGATGATCTCGGAACCTTGAATTCTCTTATTGTTTACTAACCTCTTTTTAGACATCTCTTGAGCATCTCGAAGCAAGATTTAACAATCGATTCGAGAATATCTACGAGGTGGGTTAGGAGAAGTACTCCCCTTTTCTCATGTTGTGACTTCTACGCAGGATTCTTTTGGAATTGTTCTGTAGTTGCCTTGCCATTCATGTCTTTAAACCTTACTTGCGAAGCTCACTTTGCAATATTCGAGAAAAAATCTAATTAAACTACAATTGATTTCTAAAAAAATTAAATCTATCCTTATAAAAACAAATCGACCTAATTTTAAACCTTCTAAAAATAATTCAAAACTAAAAATCGAAATTAAATCCTTATAGATTTGCCTCCCATTAGTTTGCTCGATTTTAAGTCCTTAGGCCCCGGACTTGTACATTGTAGTACTTCTTCTTCCTTAAGAGCAGGTTGGAGTTCTTCATTTCCCTCTTCACTGTTTAGATAATGCTTTGTCTCATCCATTGACCTTGAATTTCCTCACCATTATCGGAGTCTTGATTATCAACTGCTCAGAATGTAGTACTTGACACCAGCGTGTTATAGCCCACTCCGTTTGGATTTTAATTTCCTGGAAACAATTTGGTCTGGGAGAATTTAAATGTGAACCTGTTCCCACCTTTCTGAACTCTTTTCTCAAAATTCTCTGATCATACCACATTTCTTTGTCTTGTCCTTTGTATATTCTAGCATTATCATGAAGCTGTTCTCAATTCTTCCAGTTCGAACGGTTGGAGCAATCTTTCTTCCCTTACGACCTTAAAATCGAAGTTTAACTTCTTGATGACACATTGCCTTGTATTCCAGTTCAAGATGTAGATGACATGGTTTGCAAAAACAACTGTATGGGGGCGTTCAATGGGGTTTTGTATCTTGATCTGTAAGCTGAAGTGCATCATCAAGTTTGGAAGACCAATCCTTCTGGCAGGCTCATAGTCTTTCGAGTATTCTTTTTGATCTCACATTTGGAAATTTATGCTTGTCCGTTGGTGGGGATGATAAGCTAAACTCATTGTGCTTAATCCCATACTGCTCATGAAGCTTTGCAAATATTTTGTTTGCAAAGTGGGTTCCCCATCACTAATGATGGTTCTGGGTGTTCCCGAATCTGCTCGAAAATATTCTTTTGCAAAAACTCTGGCGTATTAGCATCATTCCTTGGGCGAGCCTTGCTTCCACCCATTTGGAAATGTAATCTATTCTTGCTTGGTATGTATGAGTTTCCAAATGATGGTGGGAAAGGTCAATAAATCCTATTCCCGTACATCAAGAATTTGTATCACCATAATACCTTTGAGGGCATTTCATTCCTAGCTAGCGATATTTCCAATCTTTGGCATCTATCACACAATTTAACCCCTCGGCCTGATCTACGAGAGATAGTGGGCGATAAAATCGATTGGAGTATCTTGTGGTGTTCTTTCTCAAAAATGTCCCCCGTATGGTGATGCATGGCATTCATTAAAATGTTGCGCTTGTTCACTTTAAAGCCAGTAGCGTCTTGCCCGAAACTATAAATGCCATTGCCTCTTGAATAATGATGGGTCATCGAATATAATACACATTGTCGATTAAGGTTTCCTCTTACATTTGGTAAATGGTCTGAAGGCATTACTCCTGAAGCCAGATAATTCACAATATCGATACCGCATGGAAGTTGGAAGGAAACCTTAAACGATTGCTCATCTGGGAAGTTCTCTTATTAACATCACATCTTCTTCTTCATCACTTTGCTTCTTTCTACTCTTGACAAGTGATCAGCTATCCCGCATTATGCATCCATTTTATCCTTGATTTCAAATCAAACTCCTGCCGGCAATGACACCCACCTTATCAATCTTGGCTTACTTCTTTTTTGACATCAGTATTTGATTCTTTGCGTAATCGGTGTAATTACCATGGGATCTAAAATGTATTACTAAATTTTCCTGACAAATACTATGGCCTGCATCTCCTTTTCGGTTGTTGAGTAGTTCTCTTGTGCTTCATTGAAAGTCTTACCAGCATAATTATGTAGCCTGAATACTTTCTCTTTTCTTTGCCCAACCACGACTCCGGCGGCAAAATCAGCGGCATCACATTATTTCAAATCACGATCGATGCGGTACGTAGTATAGGTCAGCATACGATCGATTTTATTTCTTGAAAGCATCCTTGCGGGAAGTCATCAAAATTGAACCTTGTATCTTTTCCGATAATGCGCTTAATTAGTCTGGCTATTTTTGAAAAGTCTTTGATGAATCTCTGTAAAATCCGGCCATGCCAGCTTGCCTCGCTTTTCTTGTGGTAGGTAGTGCGAAGAGTTTTGATAACGGTTCTACCTTGGATTGGTCAGCCTAGTCGATGCTTGAATTTTATGCCAAGAACAATTCCTTTTGTCACCATAAAATGGCATTTTTCGGTCGATGCTAAATTTGTTTGTCTTAGCATCTTTAAATCTTTGTTTCTAGATTGTTGAACGTTGGTGAAAATTTGGATCCATACTGCGAGTAAAAGTCATCCATGAAAATTTCCATCACTTCTTCAACCAAATCAAAGATTATAGACATCATACCTTATACGAAATGTAAATTTGGAGCATTATGGCGAATGGCATCATAGAAGCGAGATTATGCAGGGGCGGCATGTGAATGTGGTCTTCTCTTGATCGCCGGTCGCGATAGCAATCAGTTTGTATCCACAGTACCCATCCGGAAAACAAAAGTAGATTAATCACCTTTAAGCTTGTCGACATACGTCGATGAAGAAATGAGAAATGATCTTTAAGTTTCTTTGAATTCAACTTCTTGTAATCGATACATACCCTCCATCGTATCAGCATTCTTTTGGGAGATCAATTCGTTTTTCATTTCGATCACGATATTCCCCACTCTTTGGAACCACGTGGGTGAGATTCATGAAATCTTGTCTGAAATAAATATAAAACCTGACATTCGACAATTTTGAGTACCTCCTTCATTGCCATATCTTTGGATTGAGTCTCCTTTGGTGTTCTCACACGGATGGTTTTGAAGTCTCTTAAGCGAAGGAATCTTATGCATGCGAATTGAGTGGTGTGATACCCTTGACTCTTGATGGACTGACTAGCGATTCCTTATGCTTCCTTAATATTTTGACAATCTTTGTTCTCGGCATCCAGCCCGAGTGCGTGCGAAATGATCCAGCGGTTTTCTTTGGTAATTACAAGTAAGCATACTTTAAATGACATGGCGAGCTCTTTCAAAACTCAGTCATACGCCTTTGTTTCCTTGATGAATTTCCTCTTTTCCAATATTTTTCTAATTTGTCATTCTGTTTGCTTCAAGCTCATCATAGTTTCTAAAGAATGAAATTTCTTTGTATGGAAATTGAATAGGTATCTTAATTATCTTGGAAATTCATCTCTTTTTCATTGATATTTGGAATTATTACGATCATTAACATCGAGGGGTTGGAGTATAGACCAAAATGCACTCATTCTGACTTTCCTTATCTCTGTCTATATTTTGCATACTTTTGGTCGAAAGTTAAAAAGCGGCGGCTTCTTCTCCGACCCTCGAGTAAGAACTCCTTTTGCATGTCGATGGAAACTCAGTAGCTAGGAATGGTCTTCCGTCATGGTACTTGTGAATCTTCCATGTCGGAATGAAGTAAGTCTCTTTGGAAAACAAATTTCCCAACCAGTGACCGACACATCTTTTAAAACTCAGCCCGGGTTTATTGTCGATCTGTCTGTAAATTTGAAATATGATGGGTAGGAATAACCTCCCCCGAACTTAGTTTCTTGCTTGAAAGAGGCATCAAATTGATACTGGCTCCTGAGTCACGAGAGAGCTTAAAGGTCAATTCTCGATGATACGAGTGTAAAGCTCCACAGGTCCTTGTCTTTTCACAGCGATTCTTGCCGATTCTTTGTGGCTGTGATGGCGGTGGTGTATTCCTTATCTCTTGTTTCTTTTCTTTCGATATGTCCTTGAAATTTTGCATAGAGTGGCATCGGGGTTACCATCGATAAAGGCATGCGATCTCGAGCGGAAAGTTTTCAAAAACCTTACAAAATTGCTCTCTATCTTGGATTTAGCGATCTCTGTGGAAATGGGCTGATCTAGATCTTTTGGATGTTCTTCCTTACTCCTTATTTTTCTTTCCTCCGGTATCTCTTACATACGGTCTTTGCTCCTTCTTTGTTGTTGTCATCTTTTCTTTCATCTTTTCTATTCCTTCCCTCCTCATTTTGTCTGACCATGCGGAGTCTTTTAGTTTTCTTTGTGTGTCACTTGGGAAGGCATCTTTCTTGGCTTTGCGGGGGTTAGAGGCAATTGCCTTTGCACATGTCTCCGGGTTCTTGAGGATGCATTTGTGGTGGTGCGAGAAAAATTTGGGAATTGAGTAGCCGATTTAGCTGACTCTGCAGATTTTTGTTCATGGAGGTTTGACAACTTCTTATTATCCCCAGCCAAAGAATCACGTATGTTCTTGAAAGATTGGGCCCTCCTGCGACCACGAGATTCATTTTAAGTGTTCATTTATTCTTATGATCTTTCTTCCGGAACCTTGGTGGTATTGATACCCATGACAGGGAGTTGTCTGCTGTGGGCCTTGAGAAGCCCTCAGCGTAACAAATTCTCGTGGATTCACGGAGTCTTGGAGTGATAATGTCTTGTGAGGTTAGGATTGGAGTTTGAAATGAAGTAACTTCTACTCACCTATTTTTACCTCCTCGGCACATCATATTGTTCTTCATTAGCTTTCTCGGCCCACTTCCTCTTAACAACTCTTTTCAGCTATACTCTTATGGACGTGTACGACCTGCCTTTCTTGTTTGTCGTTCGATGCATAATATCGACTTTGTAGTAGCATTCATCTTGCTCAGCTCCATGATCCCTTTTCCTCTGCTACTCCCTTTTGAAGACTCAGAAGGAGTTCTCATATTACATTTTACCGGAGTCCTACATCGGATCTTTGGCCTCCTCTCGGCACTTTTAAACAGGTACTCCTGACATGGAAGCATCGATGATTCCTTGGATGTATCGTTGGGCATGATACGCGATGTCCATTTAGGTCTTGGTCGATTCCATGCATAGGGCATCTTCTCGATAGCCGTTTGAATCTTTCCAGGCCATAGGCTCTCATCTTCCCCTGTTTGAAAACATTGGGTTTCCCTCATTTAGAGGTGAGTGATGGGGGGAAGAATGCCCGAAATAGGCCTGCCGGCTCCCCTCACGAACATCAAACGGAACCATATGGTAGAGATTCTTACCATGTGGCCTGCTTTGTATCTCTTAGAGAATGTGAATAGATGTAACTTGATAACCTCTCAGTCTACTTGAATTCGGGCTTATTGTGTTTGCCATCTGAAATCTCTGATGTTCATTGGATCTTGATTGGGATGACGATGAAATGGTATTCTTTGCACCATTGTAATTAGTCTTTAGTTTTAGTTCAAAGTTGTTGGCATCGATAGTGAGTACATCCCGATTCTTTGATATTCATCTGAATGATAGGCTTCAAAATTCCTCCATGGTAATGATTGGAGGCCTTGGTACAACCTTTGTCTGACGTGTCCCTCAGTTTGATCTTGTCTTTCATCTGCCATGATTGTATTTCTGCTTTCTTACTCTTTCTGAGCTCCCGAGAAGTGTTTTCTCTGGTCGATCGATTGGAATCAGATCAGTTTAGCACTGTGCGTAAATTTTAAAGTAAACACACTCCCATTAATAGGATTAGTCAAAACAAGTAATATATTCAATATGGTTCGTTGTAGGTTAGTGGTAAATGAACCAGCAACGAAAAACTATTTTGTTCTTTTCTTTAAATGTCGAATTAGTATTTCCTTCTTTCATCCCGAATATTGATTTATCAAATTCTTTACGTCCGGCGGCGGCGCCGTAAAACTTGATGACCTCGGACGAAACCACGTATACAAATTTTATGTAGGCGCGATTACGAAAGGACTATTATCTAATCGAACTACACCATAAAACTTGTGAGACGAAAGTCTCTAGGAGTTAATCATTTTCAATTTTAGTTTGGCACGATATCACTGCCGAGTGCAATTAAATGAAGAGTAATAAAATGGATATAAGTCGGATAATGATCCCATAGAGATCTCGGGAGAATTTTAAATCAACTACCACTGACTACTCGAGCTCCATACTATTTGGACCGTAAAATGATAGTGGGATCGACAGGAGGTGGAAATTATCTTGCCTTGAGTAAAATAAATGAACAATCAAATAAAAATTTGGAATATAAAGAATAAAGAATGAAGAATAGTTAAGAAAATAAATGGACCTTTGAATAATTATCTTTCGGAGGACATCAAGTATGCTACTATAGTGAAGTACGATTCCTGTAGTTAATGCCGATGAAACTTCTTGAATATTTCGAGGTTTTTCAAAATACATCGAGGTGTTTAATAGCACAATTTGGATCTCTCCGTACTCCATTTCATTATCTAATTTTTCCTGATTCTACCGAGAAGGCGAGGAAATTAAATAACTACTTTTAAAGATTTTCCTTAATCGGGTATTTTCTTTTACTTGATACTTCATACCCATTTTATGAATTTGTAAACCTTAGCTCCCAGTTATCGGTCGAGTAAGGATATCTGACTTCGGGATGCTCTTCCTCGAAGTGAATAGAATCACCCTCTCATGAATTAGATCTGGCTAACGGGATTGGCCTCGTATCGAATTGAGGTGAACTCTACCTTGATTTAAATTGATAACTCATTTTCGCTGCTCTTGATTTCAAGTGAGAAGAGATTTATCGAAAGAAGAAATGAAACTTGCAAAGCTCATTAGATCTGAGAATGGCGGAGTTAATATACCTTGAAATTGTTCATAACTCCCGGGAGATGCTTCTCTGTGTGTCACTCAGAGGGCCTCATTGAAATCAGAGCAATGAGACAAATCTTATACTTGGGTATAAATGATATTCGGATCAAAAGCATTCTAAACTGACACCGGGAAATGGGATTCGTGTCCTACGGGGTCAAGGCTGCTTTGAGCTTGACTACGGGGAAGAGATGGTTTTACATTTGTAGCATTCACTTAATGGAGATTTGGATTCCTCGATTCTTTGAATTACACACTCTGACATTCCTCTGATCCATAGAATAAATGCAACTCAGCTGAAGAGTTGAATTCGGTATCACGAACTTCAAACATTCGGTAGTAATTTGAAAGGGCCAAGTGCATTCGATACACTCCGTCGACAACACCGGATCGAAATAAAGCGATAAATCTAATCTAATCTCACAACTATCAACGCATTGAAAGAAAAAAGAGAAAACTAAAAAATGGACCAGTTTGTTGCAGTTCTCTTTGTGTGTCACATGTTCGCGTTCCTCTTTTGGGTAGCTGCGTATTTATAGGGTTTCTCAGTTGGGCCTAATCCCAGCGCGTGATTCATGGATTTCCAAGTGGGTAGTGATTCTGCTGACCGAGTCGACCTCAGATCCGCGGCCGACATCATCCATCATCCGCGACATCGATCTCGCGTCGCGACATCAACTTAAGCATATCGCCTTCATTATTGTTCGATGCCCGCGACCTCAATCTCGCGTCGCGACATCGACCTATATTTTGGAGGCTTCCGCTAGTTTAACTTTAAATTAATACGCGACTTGATCTCTGCCGAGCATCGGCAAGACTTCTGAGCTTCCAGCGATTGCTCGGTCTCGCGACTTTAGTCTTATCGTGACATCGGCTTAAAGACTTACAAGCTTCCGTTGCTCTTGGTGTGCGACAGTCTCTTAATCGGCGACATCGACGCCGGCTCTGCGGTCTTCACTTGATGGTTCACATTTGCCGCGATCCTGTCAAACATCAGTTCGCCATGCGGGTTTCAGGCGTCGCTGCGATCGCTCCAGCGACTTAGTCCTCTGTCGCGACCCATCGACTTGGGTTACCTCGACGCTTCATCTCCTTCGCTGTCATAGTGATTAGTGCTTTCAAAGTGCAATTTTGAACCTATATTAAGATAGGTTTTGAGTACTTTTGATCATTAATCATGTCGTATAAACCAATTGGTACTCATATTACCTTAGCTGTAACGCTTTTGATTTGAGGGTGTTTTTGGTTGTTTTGTAGACTTTTATACACGTACAGACTTGAGCGCCATTCACGAATGATCGATCATGAGTTGAATTTTGGTGGCCCATTGTGAGACCCGAAAATCAATGGAAAAACAAAGGAAAAGTGGAAGAAATGAGATGCGGGTTGAAGACATGGCGAGGAATGCGAAAGGCGACAAAGCAGGCAAATTCGCAGCTTTGTTGCCAATCCAATTCGCAATCTAGCAAATTTATGGCCATTATAAACGATTCATAATCTCGGCACACATTGCGAAATTAGCTAACCAACACCGCCTTTGTCACGATTCGCGAAATTAAGCTTCTCGCGACAATTTCGCTAGCTAAAGCGGGGTCGCAACACGAGTCGCTCTAACATTGCCAATTTCGCTAGACTACTTTGCGATTCGCTAAGCCATTTGCCAAATTAGCTAATTATTACTTCAATTTCGCTAATTAAGCGAAATTCTCCTGTGTGAATGCATTTCAATCATCTTTGTAATTAATACGGCCAGCGCCCGAACTTGGTGGTCAACTCTCTATCCATAACAGCTTAGTTATTAGGGTTTTGGTATTTTATACCTTGAGAGTCCATAAATGCCCTCATTGTTTTGTAATGAGAGAGGAGGTGGAGAGGAAGAAAATGAGTTTTTGGTGATTTAACAATTTTTCATTCCTTTTGTAAATAAATTGTTTTATTTTAAGTTTTTTTATTTTCTCTTCTCTCTCTTCTTTCTCTCTTTATCTTTTTCTTTCCAACTTTCCAGTGCATGTGCACCTCTTGAGGATAATGACTCAGTGCCAGCTCGCCTCCCTTCCTTGAAGGGAAGGCTGGCTTGTGATGAGGCTTAAGCATATTTGTCCTCATGTAAAGCTACGGGTAGTGTATTTATGGCCACTTATCTTGAGCTTCCCGGTTGCATAGCCTTAGGATGTGTCTTGTGATACTCTCCATGCTTTAGATCCGATTAGCAGTAGCCGAATGCGTAGCTCTTTAGATAGTCCTTACTTGCCTATGAGTAATATTCACATGTTAGGGTTCTTCAAATTAGGGTTAAATAACATTTGCTTTTATTGTTTTGCTTGATACTCTCCATTGCTTTAGGGTTCGAGTGCTGGGTAGAGATGCCTTGTGATTCTTTCTAGATGGTCTTTACTAGCCTAGGTCGATACTCTCCATGCTTTAGGGTTCGGTGCTCGGGTGAGAGATGCCTTTGATTCTTCTAGATCTTTCTGAGCCTCACAAAATGATAAAAGAATGTTAGGGTTTTTAAACAAAAAGGAGCGTAACATCTGTGTTGACTCACATAGGAGGATAAAACACGAGGACATGTTTGCCACTGGCTTGCGAGTTAGTGACACAAATCTTCAAAGTAAATTTCTTCATTATTAATTTCCGATTTTGCTTTGATTTCTGATTTCCTGTTTTTCTGACCATTCCACATTTTTGAATGAATTCGAGTCGAATAGAAAGCCTTACCTTCGCTGCAATGCAAACCATTTTTTATGAAAACCCGTCCCGTATACGACCCTGAACCCTTTATCTGCGGTAAGCTTATTTCTGACGATTGTAGAAACTCAGAGTATATAAATATTGTTGATTTAGCTACCGGCCCCCTCTTGTAGTACGAATCAAATGGCGTAGATTCAGATTAATTGCTGACTACTATTAGTAAGTTGAAGAGTACTTGTGATCCATCCACAGTGAAGGCCTTCTTTACCTCTTTTTATATCGATTCTGTGGCTGATTTAACGCCAGCGATGCATTGCCTTGATTAAACTTGATTTTATTGAGTCATTTTACTTCTTTATTAGATTAGTTTAATTTTTCTTTTAGCACTCTTTGTTGGTTCTAATTATTTGTCTCTCTGATTATTATGGCTGCTTGTGCATGTGATGGGATAGAGACACTTCGAGGTAAATTTGAATAAGATTAGTACCTGGCGACCTAGCTAGTGAGGTTAGTGCACAAGCCCGATGGATCCCGGCCACGAAGACAGCAGAGCCCGACCGGGGCCTATGAATCCAATTACATAGAACCATGAGGATCCACATCCACACCTCTAGAGTTAGTGCCCCATCCTGTATCATTCCTCCTAGATGCTTAGCGGGTGAGGCCATATTTAGTACCCACTACTTCCCACATACCATGGTATGGAAAATGAAAATCCATACACTCATATAAAGAGTTTTGAGGAGGTTTGCACTACCTTGAGGAAGGTATGATGGACAATAGTTCTTGAAGCTAAAGGCATTTCCATTGACTAAAGGCGAGCGAGATGTGGCTCTGACTCATTGAGGCTAGAACCATAAGTGGGGTGAGGCTATGGCTTGAGTTTGAAAGTTTTTTTAGTGCTCATAAAACCGAACAATTTGAAAAGACAAATTTATACCTTTGCAGCTCATAAAAAGGTGAGAGGGTTTTACGGTGTTAGGAGGAGTTTATGGAAACCGATGTGCATGTCCACACCATGGGTTTGACACTGGATGTAGTAAGCCATTTCTATGATCGTGTACACGCCTATGAAACAACATGAAACAATGTGTGGGGAGCAGCTTTTTAAATAAAACACCACAGCCCAGGGCTAAGACTTTTGACTTATATATTTGAGACACAAGGCGTAGAGATGAACCTCGTCGAGGGAGGATGAAGGGTGATGTACTTTCGAGTTACGGAGACCATTCATCTGATTTACGGGGACACCGCGATGGAGAAAAATTAATCATTTGACTCGGAGTTGGATGAGATGGAAATGAAAATCAACATAATATTTACTCGATGGTGAGTTGTCTGCATCCCGACCTTAAAACTCACGGTATGAATTCATGGTCTTTATCAGGAAAAGTAATCGAAGATGTCAATTTTGAATCAAGGTAGACCGCGATGAATGTTTCCATTTATGAGATTCTATATAAGATGAAAACCTACTCCTGTCTACCGGAAGGCCAAACTATCTCACATACCTCCGATAGATCGTGGCTGATTGTCCCCACTTCCCAATGACAACAACCCTACCCTTATCCCTAGCCAGGCAGACGATTCTGAATCTAAAATGATGGTAAGCCATGATGGCGAGAAAGAACACAAGGTACTGAATGTCCCGAGCCCAATCAAAATATTGAAAGCGGTCACAAGTTCACTTAGTAATGAGAACTATCGTATACGTCTGAGATTTAAGGTATCCGATGTTCTGAGTTTCGGAAAAGGAAAAGGGCCTTTCCGAGGGCCAATGTCTCGAATATAGTGAATAAAATACGGCCTGAGTGGAGGACACGACTCTTCGTGATGATAAGAAAGCGGTTTATTGACCTTGAGAAGTGGTAAAAGTTGAAGACGGCGTACGAGTTAGTTAAGTCGGCTCAGTGAAGACTGGGCCCTTGAAACGGTCGGTTAGTCGAGGAAGAAATGAGAGTCGAATACCCTCCATTTGAAGCTAGAAAAGAGAAAGAATCATGTTAACCTTGACCGATGTTGGAAGTTTCGTGAAAGTTAAGGTAAATATCCTCTCTTAAACAGCGATCGGTCCCACCTGGCAAAGTTTTTGAAGGACTTGTGCCCGCGATGGGTAGATATGGACCAAAGGCCTTTTAAGCGAACAGATTGAAGTGTATTATTGGGGAACAAGACTCCGGTGAAATTATAAGGACCCGGGTGCCTACTGATCTCGGTGATATTAAGGCTTTTGATGGAAAGCCCTATTAGACACAGGAGCTAGTGTGAACTGTTGCCATATTCTATGTCTGGCTTGGGATTGAAGGTTAGAGGAACAGACTACTTCCATCACATGCATTCAGTAGATAAATTATTAAAATACCAAAAGGGACCATGAAGAGATGTTCTTACTCTGATGGACAAATTTTATTATCCGGTAAGATTTTATAGGTAGCCCGATACAGAACCTTGATCGCGATAGGACGATCGTATGCGATCATTTAGGAAGACCATTTATTTCACTTCAAGAATGCATTAATTGAATGATCCCATGCAACTCACATTTGAAATACCGACCTTAGAGCTCAAAGTATTTTCATTTTAGGTAAAGGCATATCGTCGAGAGAGGGGATGACCGAAGAAGTCACGTATTTTAGATCTTAGATTACGGAAAGCAATTAACCAACGACAAGTCTGAATATATTAACTAGAGTTATAGAATGCAGAAAACAACATGAACCCACGGGAAGTGAGTTTCATACGAGGGATATTGGAGAAAGGAGGACGAAATCTTTCTTGTATTTGTGTGTGAACCTGGAACTCAAAGATAGAACTGAGCCCACTCTGGTAAAGGTTGAAGTATGCATTTTTGGAAGCAAATGAGCGATTAATCAGTGGTAATTTCTTCAATATTGACCTTGCGGGAAGACATAATCTCCACAGACCTTCTCAAAAAGAACAGCCAAGCATTGGGATGGAAAATCTACGATCTACGAAGGCATTAATCCATCCATTTGTACCCATCACGTTTACTTGGAGAAGTCTAAGGCGTTATTTGAAGGAGGTTGAATCTAATCCTTAGAAGTAGTTAGTATTGAGGTCCTAGATTGCTCCCATTTGGATTATTATCCCATTGCGATAGCACTTGGGTTAGTGACTCGAGGTGGTGCCCTAAATCGGTAACAAATTCATGAAGAATGAGAAGGGTGAAGAATTGTCTACCGTTAACAGCCGGTGGAGTATGTATAGATTATCAGGCTCGATAATGTGACAGAAAAGACCACTTCCCATTGCCCTTCATTGATCGACTCACCGGAAAGAGTTTAAGGCACCCGTATTGCTTTTGGATGGAATTTTTCGGGATACTTCCAGTTAGAAATTGCGGAGGATCGAGGAAAAACCACCTTCACTTGTCCATTTTGGTACCTATGCTTATAGGAGGATGCCTTTTGGGCTTTGCGATACTGACCACTTTTACCGGAGATGTATGCCGGTATGTTCGGTGACATGGTAGGCGTATAATGGAGGTGTGCATGGATGATATCACGATGCTGTGGGGCGATTTGAAGAATGTTTAACTTGATTTGGAAGCCGTCCCTGCTGAGAGGTGCATAGAAGAAATTGGTGCTTAATTGGGAGAAGTGCCATTTCATAGTAAACGAGAATTATCTTTGAGGCACATAATATCTAGGGGTGAAATCGATAAAAGCTAAAATCGACATTATTTCAGTGCCTTATAAGGCAAATGTAAAAACAATTAAACCAATTCCTTGGTCATGCGGGGCTTTTTCATAGTGGTTTTATTAAGACTTTCTGTAGTGCTAAACCCCTGTATAAGCTTCTTGAGAAAGATGCAAATTCATTTGGGAGAAGATTGCAAGAGTTTTGAAATGAAATTTCACTTGACCCTTTGCCCAGTAGTTATTTTTAGTGGAAGTTACGTTTGAAGTAATGTGTGATCACGAAGTGATCACCATTATCGGGAGGCGGTACTTGAAAATGGAAACCTCATGTGTGGTATGCTATGCGTGAGCTTTGAATGAAGCCCACGAGGAGAGTCATACCCTTTGCGAGGAAAGAACTATTTGGCGGTGGTATATACTTTAGACAAATTTCGGGCATACTTGGTAGGGTGACATAGTCATTTCTGAGATCATTACTGCTCATAAATATCTCTTAAGCAAACAAAGCGCAGTGAAGACTCATCAGATGGGTTACTACTTCGGGACGCTTACAATTCAAGGAGACGAGAAATTGCAGAAAATGTGGTGGCGGACCATCTGTCGAGATTCAACATAGCCCGTGATACTCATAGTGCACCCATAAATGATGAATTCTGAAGAATCGTTGATCACGTTAAAGCTCCATGGTATGCTCACATTGCCAAAAATTTCTCCACCACGAAAATCGATTGAATGGAAAGAGACGGAATTAAGAAATACTTCTTTGCTAAAATCCATTCCTATTCTTTGAGGAAGAACCGCCCTATTGATCTTATGTAGATCAAATCCTTCGAAATGTACTTTTAGGAGGAGGCGTAAAGGAATTTAACCTTTGCCATGAGAGTGCTTGTGGTGGACATTTATTCCAAAAGCGATAGAAGGTGTTACGGTCGGGGTTTCTATTGGCCTTAGTTATTGAGAAGCATACCAAATGTCTGCAGTGTATATGACGGATGCCAGTAGGAAAATTGTCTCGTCGTCATATGAAATTATAAATTAAACCCAGTGCCATTAATGGAACTATTCGATGTGTGGGGTATAGATTTCATGGATACTTTTCTCTGTCGTATGGACATCGTACATTTGGTAGAAGTGGTATGTCTCCCGAATGGGTTGGCGCGATTCCTGCGAGACCCGGTAGCCATAGGGTGGTCTTTCGAATTCTTGAGAAAGCTGATATATTTTCGGTTGGGTTCCAAAGCCATAATTAGCGATGGAGGTTCACATT
Organism: Tetrastigma voinierianum; assembly: GCA_016808115.1. Taxonomy (NCBI): domain Eukaryota; kingdom Viridiplantae; phylum Streptophyta; class Magnoliopsida; order Vitales; family Vitaceae; genus Tetrastigma; species Tetrastigma voinierianum. The sequence continues at coordinate 20,644 of JAEQBH010009790.1, forward strand.
TTACGTTACAAATCATTTGAAAACCTCATGGCTAAATGTAATTGTGAAACATAAGTAGCTACCCCTTGCATCCCCCAAACAGTGGCGGTGGAACTTGTAGCGGGAAATTAAGACCATCACGATGAAAGTAGTCAATACAGCCAGGAAAGATTAGTCCATCAAACTTCTTGATTAGATTTATGGGCTATAAACGACTTTCAAGACAATCTACGGGTATGTCACAGCTATAAGGATTTGGTATGGAAAGGCATATCACCTTCCATTAGAAATTGAGTACAAAGCATGGTGGGCAATCGAAACTCGACATGGACCTCGGTGGTAGGAAGAGATTTCTTGATCTTAACAGATGGAAGAAATAAGGAATAATGCACCTTGAACGCGAGGTGCGAAGAAAGATCGAAGAAATGCGCGGCCAAATGATAATGGGAAGGATTTGAGGAAGAAGTCAAGTTCTCTTGTATGACTCCGAGCTCCATCACATTTCGGGCAAGCTCGAGTCGGATGGACGGGTCCATTCATTGTTCGTGACATACCCAAATGGATTGATTGACTTCGTGATCCAGTAGCGGGATATTGAAATTGATGGGCGAGAGTAAAACCATATGGTACAGCGAATTCATCAGGAAAAAATTCTCTGATGGACCCCCTTGAGTTCTATTTTATTATAAATTTCGGGAGTGGCTACTACTTAGTCTAAGTGATCATTTATTTTCATTGTTGGTGTTTAGTACATCATTTGCCCAATATGAGTTCAGAGCATAATGGTTGAGTGCTTTTTGTGAACGATTAACGAGTGGTATTGAGATAAAGGATGACCCGACTTTTGCCATCACATTGTCTTGTACAAGTAACCATACCGTCTTATACGGTGTGATTTATTATGTTTTGTGCCACTATGTGGCGCTTATGTGTTTTTCTTTTCCAATTTACCTGATTGAATTACTTCAAATTACCTGATTAGATTGCTTTAAATTGGAAGATTGACTCATCATATTTGTCTCTATATTTTGACAGATACCATACTTGAAACAATTTGTGTTCGATCCTTTGTTCGGCATACTCAACAGAAATTTCCCCCTTTATGCTATGCTCCTTTGCTGCACTCTAGATTGTGATAGGTTGTAAATTTGTATGCCTCCTTCCACTTTGCAAAACCGGCCTTAGGCATGTTGACAACCTAGGATAGGTTTGAGTTACCAACAATTGAGGACCAATGTTGTCTTCAGGAAAAAGAAAAGAAAAGAAAGAAGAAAGAAAAAAATAAAATCGCAAAGTTTTGCTTTGAAACGTACAGTCATGAAGTGTATGGCGAAAACCTTTGAAACTGTGCCTAAGCCTTAATTAGTTTGGGGTCGCCGATTTTTGTGTTAAATTCGTGGGTGGATAAGTGGGAATTTAGCGAATTGTAGGTGCTTGATTTTTCGAAGAGTCGGTTAGTCGGGGTGAGCCTTTGAGTTAGTAGTCTTTGATCCTTTTGGCTTGATGCCACTAAACCTTAATTGGTTGGGAGTCTTCGGTGGACCCAGATTACGGACTTTGTGAGTGAACTTCAGTTTTTAGCATTCATCCTACAATATGATTAAGAAACAAGAGAAGTAACCCGGCCTATCTTAATTGTTCAACGATTTTAAGGCCATGTCATTACTGGAGTTGAAACAAATTTTGCATTTTATTGACTCAATCTAGATACAAAATGAACAATTGACTTGGGTGGAGATCAGTTGAAAATCATGGAAGCAGTGTTGTTCTAAAATTGTTCTCTTATGGATTTTATTCACTTTGTATATAAGTTTCATATGTTGATTTCCAATTATTCACTTTAAGTAATATTAGTTTGTATATAAATCTGATGACCTTTTTGAAATCTGACCTTTTAAGTCTGCATCATCCAGTGCTTATTTTTGCATTGCTAAAGAGTAGCAGCGTTTGGTTGGGGGTGTGATTAGTGCTTTCAAAAAAATTGCAATTTTGAGAACCTATCTTAGATAGGTTTGAGTACTTTTGATCTGTTAATCATATGTATAAACCCAATTGAAGTAACATTGTTACCTTAGTAACAGCATGCCAATTTGAGGTGTTTTTGGTTGTTTGTAGACTTTTTATACACATTTGAACTTCAACCTCGAAATGCAAATGATCGATCATGAGGTTTAGGTGGTGTCTCGGCCAGTATGACCCAAAAATCAGCTAAAAACAAAGGAAAAGTGGAAGAAATGAGATGCGGAGTTGAAGACACTGGCGAGAGGAGATAGACGGCTAAAAGCAAATGATTAGCGACTGTTTACTTGTCAATTCGCAATCTAGCAAATTTATGTTGGCCCCAGCAACGGGTTCGCAATCTCGACACATTCTGCGAAATTAAGCTGTGACTGCCTTTGTGCGATTCACGAAATTAAGCTTCTCGTGACAATTTAGCTAGCTAGTGAAATTATGCCTGCAATTATGACATTGCCAATTTATTTAGACCCTTGCGATTTCGCTAAGCCATTTGCAGGTCATTCAAGTACCAATTTGGCTAATTAGCGAAGTGCCACTGTGGCAATGCATTTCGTCGTGGCACAGTAATTAATCTGTGAAGCGCCGAGCTTGGTGAATTCTCTCCTATCCTGCTAACCAGCTTGAATTATTAGGGTTTTTGGTATTTTTATACCTTGAGGAATTTATAAAATACCTCATGTTTGTAATAGAGGAGAGGAGGTGGAGAGGAGAGAAAGAAGACAAAGTTTTTGGTGATTTAATAGTTTTTCATTTCTTGCTTTTGTAAATAAATTGTTTTATTTTTAAGTTTTGCTTTTATTTTCTCTTCTCTCTCTTCTTTCTCTCTTCTTTCTTTCTTTCCACTTTCCAGGCGCAAACACACACTCTTGAGATGACAGACTCGAGAGATGGCAGCTAAGCCTCCTTCCTTTGAAGAGGAAGGAGGCGAAAATGCAGTGGGGCTTAACATGTTATTGTCCTCATGTACTAGCTACGGGTGAGTGTATTTTGCTGGCACTATCTTCGAAACTGATTTGCATAACGCCACGGATATTCATTATCTTGCGATACTCTCCATGCTTTAGATCCGGTGTGTATGATCTTGTGGCTCTTTAGATGGTCATACTTGCACATGAGGTAATATTCCATATTGGAGTTCTTCAATTGAGTTTAAATAACATTTTGCTTTTATTGTTTGGCGATCTCTCACTTGCTAGTTCGATCTCGGGTAGAGATGCTGCTGTGATTCTTTAGATGGTCTTTACTGGCCTAAATTCAATACTCTCCATGCTTTAGGGTTGATGCTCGGAGTGAGAGATGCAGCATGATTCTTCTAGTCTTCTGGGCCTAAAATGACCAAAGATCGCCAGGGTTTAAGCCAAAGGGTCATAACTCGTCATGTTGTTTCACATGGGATAAAACGGACATGTTTACTGGCTTGCCAGTTAGTGACCTAAATCTTAGTAAATTTCTTCATTATTATTTCGAGTTTTTAACTTCGGTTTTACAATTTCTATTTTTTATTACATTCCCTGTTTTTTGAATGAATTCCAAAGGAATTAATGGCCTTACACCTTCATACTTACTAATCACAAACCGAACACTGAAGAAAACCATCGCAGTATTCGACCTAAGACAACATCTTACCGATAATATTCTGGCGATTTGTAAGAAACTTAGGTATATAAATATTGTTGATTTTGGCTCAAAAAACTCGCCTTTGATCACATGAACTGGCGATTCTCTTATCGCGACCCTCATTCTAGTGTGACATTGATCTTACCTCGACTTACGGTCGATCCTCGTTACTTATCGGTGATTCTGTGCGACAGTTGCTTATTTCATCAGGCTTTCTTTGATGTCATGACCTTTCTCTTTATTTGATATTATGGTGACTTCTTTTTCTTATGTTTGATGTGGCATTGCTGCTAATTCATTGATCTCTGCAGCCAGTGTCAGGATATCGCGACATGAAGTCTTCTTCTTCACATTTCTGGTTGCTTCACTGGGTTTATTTAACTCAGGCTGCGCATTTCTTCAAGTAAGCTTAGTTTCATTGTGTTTCACTGGCACGCAACTGGACCATTTGATTCTTTGCGACTTCCGCGACCGCAGGTTCTTCATCTTTGTCGCATACTAACAACTTAGCCCGACCCGATTATCTCGTGCGCTCGTCCACCTTACGCTTCTTTTTCTTGAAAATTCTTCTTTTTCTTAAATTCCCTACCATTTAACAGTTTGGTTAGTTATTCCATAATTCTGCAACTTAATTATTCCTTTTTACATTAAAATCAAAGAGAAAAATGGACTAAAAATAGATGACTTTTAAGTTCATCAGATGACAAACTTATACAACAGGCATATAAAGCGAGTATTGCGTCTGGCCAGGAAATTTAGTGTAATGCCACAAATCCTGAGAGATTATGTCTGTTAGTAATATGTAGTAAGGTAGCATATAATACCAAAGAACTAACAATGTACAGTCTTGTAATATAATTTTGAGTTGTTTTAAAGGTGAAATTATAAAGTTTTCAAGAATTGGCACTTTGCAATTAAGGAAAGTGGAGGGTGAATTCAATTATGGAATTCAAGGATAATAATAATAATAAATTACCATAATGGTTTAGGAAAGCTTAGAAAATTATACCAGATGGATGTGGCAATTTGCGTAGATTAGAATTAAATCTGATGAAATCTATAGTGACTAGAAAAAATTTAGATTTGAATTAAAGACGGTCGAGAATATTTTACACGATTGGATGATAAATGCGAACTTTAGGGATGAGATTTTTACAAAAATCTCGGAAGTTAGGAAGTGGCTTGATTTAAGTTCATTAACAATAAAGTGAATTGAAAAGAAATAAAAATTTTCGGGACATAAACGGACCCGAATGAGGTTATATAAATTATGTATCCAAATAATAATAATAATAATAATTAAAGAAAAAGATTAAAAAAAAAAAACATAAAAAAGAAGTGCGGTGGGAGGCGTGATATGGACGAGAGAGGCGTGGAGGAGAGAGAGGTTTTAATTTTAATTTTTCTTTTTCTTTGTTTCTTTCGAGATTTATGAAAATCGGACCCGTAGATTTTAAGTCGGACGAGAAAATGGTGAGTGCACGCGGCAAGGAGATTCTGTAATCGTACCAAAAGCACCTTGTTCGTCGCGCCAAAGAGAGGTAGGAAATTTTCCTACTTGTGTTATTTGTTTAAAGACAATGTAATGACTTAGAATTTTCTTAGAAATGAAGTAGAAAGATGTCAAACTTAGTCAAATTTTTAAGGCTGAGTTTTATGAATTTTAATTTTAGGGCCCATTATTCGGACCAGTCCCATTGATTCCCAGGGTTAATTTTCGGACGATTCAGTTGAAATTGGGATGGTAGTCAGACCAGTTGGACGGAATTTTTCGAGGAAATGTTTCGTGTGTTTTTGAAATTTCAATGGAAAGTCAGCCAGGTCGAATGTTTGCTAAAACGGATAGTTTTTATGGGGCATTTAATGTGTAAGGACATTTTGGTTAATTTCACATCATATTATCTATGTCCTTATCGAATCAGGGACTAGCACGTAAAGTTTTGTAGAATCGAGTTCGTTGATATAGTGTTTGAAATACATGTATGTTTATGGTTAAACGTTAAATTGAGGGCATTTAGTACTTTTCTGTATGGATTGTGTAAGCTGATTTGAGCTGTCAAACGAGAATCACAGAGTTGCCGATAAGATTGAAAGAAATTAGTCTAGAAAAGGTAAATCTTTGAAATCCTTTTAAAACAAAAAAAGTGTTTTAAATTACAAGTTTGTAAAGTGCTTTGAAAATATAAATTTATAAAGCATTTTTTTACCTCCCACTTGTTATACTCAGTAGAAAAGTTCGATTTCAGTATTTAAGAAACAGTTTGGCACAGTTTATAAAACCTAGATGGCGACTCGGTTCGATCCAAATGTATTGGTTAATCGTATGAGTTATAGGATATGCCAATAACTATATATTACTGGTCGGAAATTGGGGTTAGATCTAGTATATATTTATGGTAATTAGCCCTCTTGCACATTCGGGAGTATATAGTTAGCGCGACAGTACATGGCGATGGGTGTTGGTTTCGAGGTTCCATCAGACGTTTCCCAGTTCGAGGTTCCATTATGTTTATGAGATCGTAGTGCTCAGGACCATCTTGGCCAGGGTAGTGTTTCGAGGTTCATTTTCTGGGAGTGCCGGGTCAGGGTTCGGGGCATCACGTCTAGGAGTATTCAGAGAAATGGGCCCGGAGTGGTTGGTACTTGATTTCCGGTATAGCACTTTTTCAAATATTAACCTGCCCGAAGCAGTTTTGTGGCCGAAATAGTTTGAACAAAATAGTTTTGAGCAGTTTTATTGGCGAAGTAGTTTTGAGCGGAGTTTCAGCGGTAAGGGACCGTTTTGACCGCAGTTTTGAAATGGTTTTCGCCATGAAACTGGGTTTTTCTCATAAACGGTTTTACAACCGTTTATGTCTGATTTACCGTATTGGGAATGCATCAATGACGATAACATTTAGAACATAGTACTCATGACGTTTGGAACTCCCGCGATTTTCTATTTTAAATAATTTTTCGGTCACGAAGTCGCTGGCAGAAGATACCGAGATCCTCGATCCTAAGCAACATGTTGTGATTATATATATAAGATAAGGATTAACAAAGTAAAAAGTAGTAAAAAGTATTAAGAACAAAATCAGGCATTTTGTATATATGAAATATCTTTTGTAAAATATGCATGCATAGTTTTGAGAAAAATAGGTTGCGATGAAATTATGTTGGATTGATCCTTATCTTATATTTTGATGAGGACGGTCCTTTATGGTTATAGTTGGATATTTGGAAACATTAGGAGTGTATTTTTTTATCTGGTGTTTTTTATTTCGGGCTTGGCCATATGATCGTTATATACGGATTTTACGTTAAAATCTAAAGGTGTGATTTTAATGAAAGTGAAAATTTTATAACCCGTATTTTCGAGGATAGTTCCGGCGGTTTTAGCGGGCGACGTAGTGGTTGTCGATCGACGAGCTTGTTTGGGGTTCTTGTGGAGTTGCGAAACCAGTTTCTTTAATCAGCAGGAAGTGCGTCACAGTCTAGAAGGGTCTTTGAAAACGCATAGTGACCGGTGGCTGGCAAATTCTAGCCGGGTGGGAGGGACATGCGTGATCGTAAGGCGGTGCCTTCTTGAGTAAATGCGCGTGAATAAACTAGGCGGGGCATTTATTTAAGACCTTTTATATATGCAATTAATAACACTATTAGCGAAGGGACTATTAGCACAACCCTAAACCTTGGCGCGAACTTATTGAGACCAAGGCGCCTTGATCTGCGAGTTGTATGCGGAAGCACGATGCGCCACTTTCAGTAACTATGCGGTCCTCGGCAGCAGCGCCAAAAACTTGTTAGCGGATGCTTGTGTAGATGAAAAGATTGATTTGCTCCTTTTTGTAAAAAATGTATTCATTAAAAATTGAGTTGGTCTGAATTCTTTGCGAGTACGCAGTGCGTCTGAGTAATAAAAGTTGATATTTAAAGAATGCAGATATCGTTAAAGAGATGATGATAAATCAAAGACTAACTACTGACTACTCGAGATCATTCTTATTTGAAATCTCTTATTATGATGATGAGATGGTAAAAAGAATTTTTAGTCTAGATTCGATTCCTTAATATACATGAAAATAATTTTTAATAAAAATGGGTTTGGGAATTCAGTGAGACAAAAATTTGGATATAGATCGATGAGTAATGTCGATTTTACGCATCTTGTTGATTCATAAACTCGGTATAAATTGGAAAAGCGAGTTTGTCAAAAAGATGTATGGTAGTATAGTTTGGATTTCTCCTTAACCATACTTTTCAGCGAGATTTAAAGGTTTATATTCATTTACGAAACATGATTCTATTCGATTTACTTCCCTTGTTTGTAACCCTCTTTCTAAGATTCAAGTATTTTCTTTTTCGAACTTCATACCGAGATCTTAGGATTAGAAGAGGAATTCTTGCCTCCATAAATGGGATGTGCAAGCCTTCTCGAATTTGATTGACACCTCATCGCCGTTCGGTAAAGAAATTTCCATCTCCTTAATTTAGATCTTTGCTAACACGGGATCATAATCGAATTCGACGAAAAGATAAGAGACCTCTGGATTGATTAAACTAATACTTCATTATTTATCCTCAGCTGGTGAGTTGGTGATCTATTTGAGTAACCCGTGAGTTCATTAGTTCTCTTTAGTATTAGTCTACCATGCCCCTGAAGACTGGTTCTATACTCCTCGGGATTCTCATCACTGCATGTCGCTCAGGCATGTGATCGGAGTAAGATACTTGATGGTCCCACACGTGATCAAGCTGGTCTTGGAGCCCCCGATGGTAGGTGTACCTGCGGAGGGGATCGATTAGGGGCAGCAAAATGTTAGCGAAATTAGAGAGGCCACAGTCGCGGGGGTGGCCGCACTCGATGCTCACTTGAACTGCGGATATCGAGCTGGCGGGAAAGGTTACTTTGGCCGGTCTTTGCTAGCCCCAACGTATGTTCTCTGGCGAGGAGAGGATCCATCCTGCGGGCATGATTTCCCTTGATCTAGGGTGCTGCGGAGATCATCCTTTGTTTGAGCCCCTTGACTGGCGAGTCTCGAGTTGCGCATGTCGTGACCTCTATCCCGATTATTTTTGAGTACCTGTGGTGGCTCGCGTGGGCGCGATATACCATCCCAGTCCCCGTGCGCGAATGAGAGGCCTTCGGTCGGTGGTAGAGCCGGGATCTTATCGTAATCATGACTTTCACCGTGTGAGGTGATATGTGCGATTTTTGATACTTGATTACTAGTTACTGCGTAGTAATTTTCTTCTAACTTTTCTCTTACAGGTTGTGACGACCATCTGAAATATGGCTCGTCGGCGCCGAGTTTCAATCGGAATTTGAATGACGTCAGCTATGACTTTGCTTGATCGACCATTTTCAAGCATCAAGCTTTGGACACTTCTTTGGCTAAGGTAAAATCTAAGTCGAATAATTGGGAGCGAGAGGCTAAAGCTAGTTTCGAAAAGATTGAATGGTCGAAGAAGGAAAGGGACGAGGCCAAGCAGGAGGCTAAGGTGGCTCGTTTGACGGTAGCGGCAAAGTGATGCGAGGCGAGAGCGGAGGATGGCCGACTAGGGGTCACAGATGCCTTGGCGGCCTACGGGAGGAGACGGGGCGTAGGTTAGAGGCTTAGGTTACTCGCCTGGCGATTGAGTGAACGTCGCTTTTACTAGAGCTCGAGGCATCCAAAGATGAAGTGTCTTCTCTTCATTCCCGACGGGCATGGAGTAGACTACGAAGGGAGAGAAATACTGGAATGATTTTCTTTATGGCTATGGATGTTTGTGCATTCAAACCTGACATCTGTGGTGACCCGACCCGGAGATTCTAGGTGGCATGCCTTTGTCGACCCACTACGCCAGAGTTTTTGTAGACCCAGTGCCCTCGGCCCGACAATCGTCGAGTCGAAATTTGTAGAGGTATGTCCCAAACGAGCGTGAAGGATCAGGAGGAGGATGTCGTGCGAAGAACGGGGGCTTACTTCTTTTCCTATGTTAGTTTGGTCATTTTGGGGAAGTTTTGCAGAGCAGTTTTATCGCGATATGCGTATTATTTCTTGTAATCCTTGGCACTTTTTAGACATTTTAATGAGATATGAAGATGCACGATAAGACATCAAGTCATGTTTGGTAAAATGTGCCAATAGAATAATGACATTGTTTGGACTTTTAGAAAATACCGGGAAAACGACAACTATATGCAGACTTTTAAGATGCAGTAGGACAACAACCTGCAGGCTTTTTTGAGATACTAGCGAGAATGACAACCTTGTTTGGAATTTTGAAAATGCCCGATAGGAGCAACAACCATGTCTAGAATTTTTAAGATATGTCGACGAGGACAACAACTATATCGGGCTTTTAAGATGCCGGTGGGAATGACCTATCTGGGCTTTTAAAGAGAAGCAATTATAGGCTTTGAGAGGAAATGTCTAAAAGATAATCTTTATTGATGATAGTATCCTCAAAGAGAAAATTACTGATAATACTTCTTAAGGTGCATAGCATTTGTCACACCTCGATTCAGGCTTCGACGATTAATTGGATCAAGACAGGTTTAAGACGCGAACATATCTTTTGGGACTCTTTACCTTAATTAGACATAGGTATATCGAGTCTTATAATATATCAACACCATATACAAAGAGTCCAAAAATAACACTACCAGTAGTGGTGTTTAGAATCATCCACACATATCACAATCTTGGTCCCATTACATATTCAAAACTATACATTTACAGTGCGATCAGTCACGGGACCCTCGTTGATGAACCCCTACTTTCGTGTGTTAGCCACTGAAAGAATACGGAAGTTCTGGGACGTCTTCTCACGCCACCTACGGATTAAAAAAAACGTGCTAAGCTTTGCGCTTGATGGGAAACATATATAATATGCATGTACGATTATAATGACATATAACAATATGAGATGCTCCAGAGAAATTACATGCATTCATCTCATGGAGTTTCTCCTGATTACTTATGCTTATTCTTATATAAAAATTACATTAGGTACTACACAAGTTCATTGTACGGAAGTATCTAAGTGAGTCACTAAGATTATCTTTGTATTACAAGACTTATATTTATTCGGTCTCGTAGGAGTTCTGAGGCTTACTCATTTTCGAAATACATTAGGTAATACGGATCAGTGATACTATTCATGTCCTCTTATTCATTATTCGAGGTTATTATCCCTTATAATTGTAGGAATACCTGGGCCAGTGCTAATAAAAGTGTAAGACCTTTGGATAATAAGTGATCGAAGATGCTATACGATGCAAGTCTTGTGCCTGACGAGTTGCGGTGCGAACGGGGGTCGTGGCACTAGTCCCGGGGCCAGGAGTGCGTGGCATAGCAGGCAGAATCTTAGAGTACTAAATCGAGTCTTGGGACCTTGGAATCTGAGTACTAATCGAAGTCTTTGGAGCACTAGCGAATCTAGAAGTACTAATCGGGCGAGTGCTATGTCGATTAATAAGCGGTCTCGGGTATTTATAATTATATGAGTTCGGTAACTTCTTATCTTATAATAGGGCATTCTTAACTTATATGTGTTCATGACGGATCGTCCTTCATATCTTTAGTAAAGGTATGATGCGTATGTAATCACACCTTATTCATGGATTCTTATTCTTCTATGAATCTACTTTGCAAAGTTGGAATCACTCGATCGGATCCGCTAAGCGAAGTGCCTGGCATTTTTCATGCCCAGCTAGTCATTACCGTTTTGCAGGGGACCCCGGTTTGAATACTCCCTTTTTCGGGAGTCTTAACTTCATATTTGGTACTATCTCTTTGAACTCTTTTAAAGCTAAGGTGCTTTAAGGGTTCTATTCAGCGGAATCACCCGGTCGAACCTTAGAAACTCAAATTCGTCAGAAACAACCGGGATTTACTCTATGTTCATTTGGAACCAGAATTTGGCTTGCATGGCCCGCTGAGTGAATTACAGGCCACTTAGGATCAGAATTTTGAGATGCTATTCTTTAAGTTTGTTCTCCTTGAAGTCACATTTTACGTAGCCCTTGAATACTTCAGATCGGATAAGAGAAGCTGACGAGAGTTATGGCGAAATCGGCGGGTCGAACGGGAAGGCAGACGGGTTGGCGCAAGTGCGTGTCTAACATGTCTGGTCTGAGATGGCGAAACGACCCAGAGGCGAGAGTGTCTTGTCTGAAGCTCAAATTGTCTGATCTGATTCACGAGAGTACTTGAGGAATGGGTATTTTCTCCCATTCATGCCATTGCATCCATAGATCAAAAACCTATCATGAATACCTCCCCAAGCAAACTATATTATGGGTTATAACCCATACATAAACCAATTATAAAGGTTATGTAGAGTTTGTTGTAATACTAACTCAATTACCATAGATCCCTCCTCAAATGAGGATTTCATACCAATCTTGTCTTTATTTAGAGATTTTAGCAACCCTACTTTCAAGAAACCCTTTGGTTAAGATGCCAATCCCCAACAACTCTAGAGTTTAGGCGGGCTCCCCAACAATCAATTGCATGAACCTTCATAAAACATGAGAATTCCATCCAAACATTCCTTAGTTCCATACGAAGTCAAGCGTCCATACCTTGGATTTACCTCCTTCTTCTTCTTCTTTCTCTTCTCCCTTCCTTTTTCCTCCTCCTTCAGTAAGCTTCTTGTTTGGAGACCAATGCATTTTGGTCTCGATCTTTATAATAAAGGTTTTTTAATTATTTGGCTTTTAAGCCTCGACTTCCCATAATTACATTCTGACTCTTAATATTTATACTTTGCCTCTAATTATATTAACCCATGTCTTTAATACCTTTTGGACAATTTACGATTTTGTCCTTTAGTTGTATAAAATTTTAGTTTCTTTCCATATTTTAAAATTAAATTCTGAAAATTTTAATTTATGTCTACAAAATATACTAAACATGTTAGAAAGCAGTGGGGTATATTTCGAATTATTTTAAATTCTCCCCCTTAAAATAAATTTAGTCCTCGAAATTATTTGGAAGTGAAATTTAAAAATTATTGTACCCTCATTATCGATTCTGGTTCGCATGTCGCTTAACTTCCATCACCGTGATGTTGCGAAGCACTTTTACCGGTGGAACGCATTTCCGTATTGTCTTATTTCGCGATCTAGAATAGCTTTCGGCTCTTCATGAAGGTGAAATCTTCTTGCCTTTTAATATCTTGGCGGTAATATGTGCATTAGGTCGAGCGATATCTCTGGCTTATAGACATGGGTCATCATGTAATTTGGCTAAGTCCGGAGGGGTGCAGGCGGTGCAGCTCTTGGTCGACTCTTCCCAAAATCTCATAAGGGCGGTAGATCGTAGTTCGAATTTCCACTTTCCTTCCAAAGCGGGTATCTTTTCCATGGGAGATACTTTTAAAAACACTTTATCTCTATTTCATACTCTATGTCTTTTCTCTTCAAATTAGCATAAGACCTTTGTCTATCACGAGCGACTCTTAATCTACTGTTTGAATAATCGAACTTTTTCTTGATGTCTTTAGCAATTAGGAATGAAGTAATCTTATGCTCATTCATCTACTATCGATACGTAGAGTTCTACATCGTCTTCCTCTGAGCTTCATACGAGGCCATACCAATGCTAGTTGTCGCTGACATTATAAGCCGAGTCCATGAGTGGAGCATGCTATCAAACTTAAGGAAAATCTAATACACATCGAAGCATATCTTCTAATACAGATCACTCTTTGGTATCATCAGGTTTGTGGATTACGAGAAAGCGATCTTTAAAATTCAATCATTACCAAAAGGCGTTGTAACTCTTTCGAAACCTTGGCGTAAATCAAGGATACGTGATCGGACACTATCGATCACGGGAATGCCATATAATCTAACAATTTCATTCCACGTAAGGTCATTGCTTAGATCATGGAGTGATCGATGAATGATGAAGTGACGTTTGGTAATTATCATATTACCCATATTGCATCATGTTTCTTTTGGGTGAGGAAAAATGGATACAAAATCCATAGTTAACTGTTATCCCACTTCCATTAGAGAATCGGAAGGGTTGATAAACGGATAATTGCCAGGTATTCGACTTTTACTTAACCGACCGTTTAGACTATATGCATTTTCGGAAATGTCCTTTTCAAACTCCCTGCGCCACGATGGGGTGTTCATATCTGGTACATTTTATTACTTCGGGATGCATGGTGAAAGCGATGTTGTAACTTCGTATAATATTTTCTTTTTCAATTCCGCTATAATTCGGTACACATAATGTTCTTATCTGTGAATCCTCATTCCATCTATAGTGAAAATCAGTCTTGTCTCGATCTTGACCCGGTGAGCGATTCTTGTAACTTATCATCATTTTTTAAGTATTCACTATCATTTGTCTTAATTAAGTATCACATTCAATTGAGCGACAAGGCTCCATGGTCACAATCTCGATCATAATCTTTCAAGGTGATAATCATTTTCCTACTTTCGAGGCATCTGCTCTACATTTGCTTTCGGTGGTAATCAATTATACGAGTCATAGTCTTTCAACAATTCCAACCATAAGCGTTGCCTCGGGTTCAAATCTTTTGAGGTGTAAATATTTGAGACTCTTATGATGGTGAAATTCTACATTTCTCGTATAAATGATATCGCCCGAATTTTGAAGCGAACGCCTGGCTAACTCGAATCATGTGTGGGATAGTTTTGCTCATGCGACCCGGTGCGGAAGCATAAGCCACCGCTTTCCGCCTGTCATCATCCCGAGCACATCCTCGAAGCGTCCTTTGTATATTTATGTAATCCACCCAGTAAAATTTGTAAGATAAATCTTGGTGTGACTTGATATTTCCTTTAATTTTTCAAAAGCCCCGGATTGGCACTTATCGCTGAGTCAAATTTCACTCCTTTAGGAGTAATCTTGTAAAGTAAGGATACTATAAGCGAAAAGCCTTGTACAAAATCTCAGATAATAACTTGCTAAGCCTAAGAAACTTCTCACCTAGATTTACATTGGGAAGTTTCCATTCACAATTAGCCGATTTTCTTTGGGTCCATTCTAATAATACCTTACCAACGAATCTGATATGGCTGGGGGCTGGCCTTCCTTAAGCGAAAATCACATTCTTAACTTGGCAAACAGCCCAGTTCTCTCTCGAGATTTTACCTTTCTTCTCGAATGGTGTTCATGTTCTGTGCATCTTTAGAATACACCGGGGATGTCATCGATAAATACCATGACCAAATTCCAGTCGAATAGGAGTGAAACCTATTCTTGAGTCATCATCTGGTAGGGCATTAGTGTTAAATGGCATGACGAAAACTCTGAAGTAGTGCAGGTTAAAGAAAGTATTTCGGGACATGTCGACCTCTTTTACGGAGTTGATATATTATCCGATGTAAAGTCTATCTTCGAAGACGCACTCCTCTCGATTGATCAAATAAATCTTCTATTCTTAGCGGTACTTATTCTGCTTTGTTACTTTGTTTGTTGCAGTAGTCATTTTATCGAAGTGCCATCTTCTTTATATGAAATAAAGCGGCGCACCCAGTGAAACATAAAGTCGGATGAAACCCTTATCGATAGCTTCGTATGGCCAGTTTTGACTCTTTGATTCGATTGGAGCCGTAAGGTAAGGTGTCCTCGAAATAGGAGTGCGTTCCTGTGCAACCCCGGTAGAGATCCAGCTACCGTTAGGGTGGTACTCTGGTAACTCTTAGGAAACACATCGGGGAACTCCCAATCACGAGGGAATATTTTCTAAAATTTGCTCTCTTTTGGATCGAGAATCAGTGAGCTTCGAGCCTTTTCTCTGACGTCGGGCTCGCAGTGACCTCAACTTTGGTCTTGTCTGAGGATCGGATGCCTGTGTATTCTTATACCGATAGGTCAGGACATTTAAATAAAATTTATTTTCTTATCACGATCAGCTATGGCGGTGTTTAGATAACGATCCATTCCCGAGATCAAATCTGGAAACTCTTGAAAAGGCAAATGATTAGATCAGCGAGAATTCCTGTCATGGACCGTGAGGAACCGATTCTTATACACACGGTTGACTTCTAACACTTTATCTGAGACTATGGCTAAATTCGTAATCTAATAGCTCTCTTCTTAGTGGTTTGTCATTCATTTGTTCCATGCATATATATGAATGTGTAGGCAGGATCGATTAAAACATATGAATCAATATCGAAAGTGAATGTACATGACAACCTGGTATGTAGGATCTTCGAGCTCTCATTGCATAAGCTCGTGTTAGGGGCGTAGTATCGGGGCGATTTCTATCTCAGAGAGCATTACCTGCCTTGCGAAGGCCATAGTCCTCTACCCTACTGCGAGTGCAGCCCAGGTACATTTGATCCACCTGCCTTCCTTGAGGATTTCTGGGCTTTGATCTTCGACGGACGGTTGGCTATCAAACACTCTGTACTCCCGCCGAAAACAACCTCCGAGTTACAAATGCTGCAAATACCCTTATGATAATTGGCAATGTAGGCATACGCTTTCCTCTTGCCTCCAGTTGGATGCACTGGCCCAGGAACTGTGTCATAGTAGGTCATATCTCCTACCCCTTACGCCATTTGGACCTCGTCTTGAATCCAACTTGTGACTCTCTGGGTCTTTTCCCACGAAGAGGAACCCCTCTTGAGAACTTTCTGCTCTTTCTTTCTTGACTCTTCATTTTGATTTCGATTTATAATAGCTTGCGGTGATAAAGTGTGGTCTGAATGTGATGTGAGCCTTTTGATAGACTAAGCCTTAGGCCCTCCTCAGCTGTCACATGCAGATTTTTCGTGAAGCGGATTAGATTGCATATTCTTGAGGCGGTGAATTCTTTCTCATATTGACCTTGTCATTTCCTTAATCTTCGGTAAATTTCTTCCATTTGATTCCTTGTAATCATAGGTGACATATCGTATTAAACTCGGTGACAGTAGTCATATAGCTGGATGTAGGATTAGTGGATTTCTGAAACCGACTTCCACGATCATAAAACGCACCTTGCGGCTTGATGAAACCGCCGTGTGACCTTGATTGCTGGACGACCCGTTTCATCTAAACCCTTTAGTTTTGACGAAACTTCGGCGCCAGTTCTTCCATGCCATGCCGCCCAGATTCTTCCTCCATGCTTTACCGTGTTGCATCGCTCGGGTCGGCGGGCGGTGAGTCGATCTAAAGACCACCGTATCTGGGAGACTTTACCAATGCTTGATTTGAAGCATTTTCATTCATCGTTGACCGATCGGGCCGGAAAGATGGATCGAAGGATTGGCCAGCTTTGGTATTTCATCTGACCACGAGGTGGATCCATTACAGGTGATAAACGAGAACAAAGACATCCCAGCATTAAGATGACACATTCTATGTAGGTGCATAATCTTGAATCTTTCGGAAGCGCCCTAAACCCGAGGCTCACGATACTGACTTGTCACCAGATTCGGCGACCAGGTTAGGCGGATCAATAAGTTCGGGATGCGAGAACATATCTTGAGACTCTTTACCTTAATTGAACATAGGTATATCTGATCTTTATAATATATCAACATCATATACAAAAGTCCAAAAATAACACTACCACCCATAGTGAATTGTTTACGATGTCACACATATACGATCACGAGGTCATTACATGATGAAAACTATACATTTACAATTGCGTTGATCACGGGGACCTACGGTGATGAACCCCTACTTTCATTATGTTGTACGAAGAATCACACGAAGTTCTCGGGCGTCTTCTCTGTACCTCTACGGATTAAAACCCGTGCTAAGCTTCACAGCAGTAGAAACATATATAATATCATGCACGCGATTATAATAAGCATACTAACAATAACTTGGATATCGAAATTACATGCATTCATCTCATGGAGTTTATCTGATTACTTATGTATTACATATAAAAAGTACGTAAATTACTACGAGTTCATTGTGCGGAAGTACCCGTAGGTACTACTGGATTTATACTGTATTACAAGACTTATATTTATTCGAGTCTCTAAGTAAGATTCTGAGCTTGCTCATTTCGAAATACGTAGGTATTACGGGGGATGACGATACCTTCATATCCTCTTATTCATTGTCGAGGTTATTATCATATAATTATGAGATACCTAGACCGATGCTAATAAAAGTGTAAAGACAGCTGGATAATAAGTATCAGAGATGCTATACGATCTGGAAGTCTTAGTAGCCGCAAGCGGGATGCCAGTTGCGGGCAGTGCGTAGCACTAGTCGGGACCAGTCTTGTGGCATAACGAGCGAGAATCGTGCTAATCGGGGAGTCTTGGGAGCACTAACGGGAATCTGAAGTCTTGTCCGAGTCTTTGGAGCACTTCGCGAATCTGCGAAGTACTGTCGGGCGAGTGCTATATCGATTAATAAGCCCGGTCTCGAGGTGACACTATAATTATGAGTTCGGTAACTTACTATCTTATAATAGGGCATTCTTGGCCCGCACATGTATTCATGTGGTCGTCCTTCATATCTTTGGTAAGGTATAGTGCGTATGTAATCACACCTTATTCATGGATTCTTTCTTCTATGAATCTACTTTGCGAGAGTTGGAATCACTCAGTGGATCATCTATTTGATTATGACATTTCATGTCAACTAGTCATTTCTGGGTTTGCAGAGGACAGTTTGAGATACTCCTTTTCGGTCTTAACTTCATATTTGTGCTATCTCTTTGAACTCTTTTAAAGCTAAGGTGCTAAGGAGTTCACATTCATTTGGAATCACCTAATTGAACGAAACTCAGGATTACGTCAGAAACATTGGTTACTCTATGTTCAAAGCTGGAACCAAAATTTGGCTTGCACATGGCCCTTTGAGTGAATTTTTAGGCCACTTAGGATCAAATTTTGAGATGCACCATTCTTTAAGTTTTGTTCTCCTTGAGTCTTATTTCGTAGCGAAACTTGAATAACTAGTCGGATAAAATGAAGCGAGTTATGGCGAGAAATCTGGCAGTGGGCGGGAAGCAGGAGCCGGGTTGTCTTAGGTACATGTCTAACATGTCTGGTACAGGATCAGCAACGACCGGAGGCAGAGAGTGTGCCGGTCTGAGCTCAGAGGTGTCTTGGGTCTGATTCACCGAGGAAATTGCAGGAATGGGTATTTTCTCCCATTTTCATGCCATTGCATCCATGAATCAAAAACTATCATGAATACCTCCCAAAAACAACTATATTATAGGTTATAACCGCACATAAAACCAATTATAAAGGTTATGTGAAGTTTGTTGTAAACCTAACTCACAATTACACTTGAATCCTCATAAAAATGAGGATTTCATACCAATCTTGTGCTATTTAAATTTTACTTCTTTCAAGAAACCTTTGCTGAGTTAAGATGTAATCTGTTTCCTTTCACAAGTTTGGCCAGACTCCTAACCATCCAATTGTGAACCTTCATAAAACATGAAAATTCCATCAAACATTCATAGTTCCATACGAAGTGACATCCATACCTTGGATTTGCTCCCTCCTCATGTTCTTCTTAACTTTCTCTTCTTCTCCTTGCTTTTTCCTACCCTTCCCTTAGCTTCTTGCTTTGGAGACGAAAAATGCATTTTGGTCTCCCGACTCTCTTTATAATAAAGGTTTTAATTATTTAGCTTTTAGCCCTCGGCTTCCCTTAATTACATTCCCTGACTCTTAATATTTATACTTTGCCTCTAATTATATTAACCCGTATGCTAATACCCCTTTTGGACAATTTACGATTTGTCCTTTAGTTGTATAAATTTTAGTTTAGCTTTCCATCTTTTTCGAGATTAAATTCCCGAAAATTTTAATTTATATACACAAAATACCTAAACATGTTGAAAACAAGCTGGTATATTTAGGATATTCTGACATTCCATCTGGTACCTTTGACGATCACGTCGGCTTCCTTGCTTTTGTAAGACATTGTCCCTAGAGAGGCTACGGTGTATGACCCTTCCCGATTGGGTTGGAACTTCCAGTTTGCTCGGTTAATTAGTGTTTTCAAAGACCTTCTTAAGACTAATTCTCTCTAGGTAAGGAATGTACGGGCTTTACCGTCAGTTATCTGAAGTTGCAGTCTCAGTTAGGTAGCGCTATCGCGCAAACTACTTCGAGATCGTCGGTTGTATCTAGAGTCTTTGGGTGCCAAAGCTGACATTTTTTCTCATGAATTTCTTCTCATACGGTGGGCATCCCAATTTCTATGGGGATGATGGCTTCCATCCCATACGTGAGGGTGAACAGTTATATGCCAGTTGGCTTTTGGCTGGTTGTTTTGTAGGCCTTAAAATACGGTGGTTCATTACCCACTTTTCATTTTCTTTGGCGAATGGCAGGGTTTTTAGAGTTGATGGGAAGTCTTATTAGATGCCTAGTCATTTGCTTTGTAGGTCTGAGAGGTCTCTGAGTTTTGATTTTCAATTATTTGCGAAAATTCACATGTACGGCTATCCAGGTGTGGCACATTAATGGATTTACTGTCGATTCAAAAGTCATTCAGATTTGCACCACAGTGTTTCTTCATTATTTGAACGACCTCTTTATCTTTGATGGATCTGAGGCTTTGGCTTCTATCGATTTCTTTGAAAATAGTTGGTGGCCACGATAATGGCTTTTGGTCGGGCGGTATAGTGGCGTCCGTTCCCGGCTGAAGCGTGGGCGGGCTCGTTATGTTTGTGAGTCTTGTCTTTGGCACCTTTGGCGAGGCTGCATCGTGGCGAAGCCAGTCACACTTCTGTTGCGGCGTGCATCTGCGCTCATAGTTGCGATAATGGCCTTGGGTATGGGCTTTTTATGGGCGTCCTACGCTGGATGATTTCCGCATGCCCGTCATGGAGCTCTGCCCGAAACACCTTTATCCCGGTGTGGTGAGGCGCCCAGATGGGCCGTCCGGAGTGTTTATATGGCGGTTGTTCATGAGAGACGAGGAGCGCGGACTGGATCTTGTGGGCCGGCTGCGTGCTCCGTGGTTCCCTAGCTGAATAGCGGACTATTGAGTCATCGAAGGGCCAAGCTTCATCTGTTCGTTTACGGTTGGTAGTGTGATGACTTTGGTGTAGAAATTAGGAGCATAGTTTTTATTGGTAAGGACGTGATCACGGCTAGCAAAGCGTCTGCCTTTTCGTTTGAATCTCTTGAGGCGATTAGCCCGGTTGCGAGCCAGAGTTTCAGTCGTAGGTTGACGGACTTACATACTTGGTCATCGTGGTCTCTTGTTTCGTATTCTCCATTTGCACACTTCTGCGATTGAAATTAGCTTCTTATGATGGTTTTGAAATACGGAGGTGGGGTCGATCAGGCATGATTGCCGTATTCAACCTGGGTATTAGACGGGGAAATCGCGTGTATTTGCTCTGAATTTCCTGATCGGGACTTTAAGTTGCGATCCTAGTACGGCTCCGGATTTGTCTTGAGCGCCCGTCCACATTGGTCACAGTCGGGTATGCATTTTTCGTTTCCTATTGAGGAATTTACGCTCTAAAGTCGACTAGTATCGCTCCTTTGCGCGAGAGAGGTTATGTGAATGCAACTCGCTCGGCTCAATGGCCCAGGGCCACATGCCAGCGGATCAGGCTTGTGTATGGTGCTTCTTGGGGAGGTTGGTGGTCTGATGATGGTCGCTGGAAGTAGGGACGAAGTTTTTTAACGGCTACTCGGAACCCGATACCGCGCTGCTGAGTGGAATGTATCGGGTTTTACGCGCCGGCCCGAGGACCTTGCAGAATAGGTCTGCTTACGGTTTTATCTTCTTTGAACAATCTTTGCACTCACGAGATTTACGAGGCGCCAGTAAAGATAAAGTGTGTCTCGAAACGAAATTTATGGCTGGTGGTTGGTGAGATATTGTTTAATTCTTTGTAAGAGCACAGTCGTATTCTTGATTCCATCAGGCCTTAAACACTCGCCCGGATGAGGTGACGACCGATCGATCTATGAAGCGAGATATGAGCGACGAGAAGTACGCGATCGACCGGTCGGTTGTTATACTCCTTTTCTAAATGCGGGAGTCTGAGAGTTCATTATGGCCTTGAGCTGGATGGGATTAGCCTCCTCCACGCTTTGCGTTACCCGCTGAAGCCTAGGAATTTGCTGACGACCGGCAGCTCACTTTAAGGGTTAAGTTTCATGTTGTGTCTTATGGCTTGACTCGAAGGATTTCTTATAGATCGCGTGTGATTGGAGCGTTCTTTGGATTTGAAGAGCATATCATCGATATATAACCTTCGTGGATTTACCTATCAGTGGTCGGAATATCTTGGTCACCATCATTTGATAAGTTTCCCCTGTGTTTTCAAGCCCAGCTGACATTCGTTATGTGATGATCTGTATTAGTGTGATGAAGGTACATTTTCTCCACGTCGGTGGATGCATGGAATCGATGGGTACTAGAGAAGATATTATAAATGACCAGAATGCCATGCCCGGTTGTTGCGTCCACAATTTGATTTATACGTGGCAGAGGCTATCATGGGAAATGCCGTTGAGGTCGTGTAATCTACATCGTGCCACTTACCACCCTTTTCGATACCACCACCGCGTTGGCTAGCCATTTTAAGGTCACTTTACCTCCTTATAAAACACGTACTAGGAGATTGTCTCGCCCGTCTTAATGATCGATGTCGATTAGTTGATTGCCTCACCTTACCTTACTAGCAGCGATGGGAGGCCGTTCGGTTTGTGAGAAGCGTTGTGGTTATCTAACCATGTCACGAGTGTCTCGGCCCGAAGATACATCAATGTTGCGCAACAACGTGAGTCGTACTTGCTCCTTTTCTTCATTGGACAAGAGGGAGCTAACGTAGGTGAACCTCTTTGGTCTGTCGACTCATTTCTTCGTATGGATCCACGTGATGGGTCCTTTCTTATGCACGATGCGGCGGCATATTATAAATTGCTATCACGCGAATTACGATTTATACAGGGAGGTTGATGAATTACTTCCCTCTACGCTCTTATATGGACAATTGATAGCATTGCGGTGCGGTAGGTGGCAGCTGCTTAAAGGTCGACACCTTTTTAGCTTTTGTTAGATAGCTTACCATTTGGTGGTACATTGAAGTGACCTTCATGGAGTGCATCGAGTCCATTTACTATGGCATTGTAAGGCCTAAGTCCTCGCGACTAAGAATAAAACCCGTTGGTATTGACGAGGCTTTCCACGAGAGTGTGAGCATCTCTAAGCGTTCTTTGTGATTCTCTGTTAAGAACCGGAGAGGATTAGCGGAGCTAAATTTAACATGTGGCTTCATGTGTATGGAAGTACGGAGATTTGCGATGCGTCTGCGCATTGCCTAGATCCGCAACACCTGTGCACATCAAAACCATTATCTGGAGGTGAGTACCAGGCATCATAGTGGGACGTTATTACGTTCGGATTAACCGAGGAAAGGATGTGGGGGCCGTCTTATCGACTCGACTTCACCAGGCTGCTTTTTTGTGGGCTGGCATTCCGCACTGCTTGGCCTTACGCCGTGCGTATAATTTCTTCTTATGGTGCTTTGATTGATCGCGGTCATCGGTTAATTTTCGATGTCTGGATTTATAGTTCGTTTAGGTTACGTGGGATTTCTCAGTTGCATTTTGTAGTGCAGCATGGAACACCCCGATTCCACCTAATCTAGCCACTGGTGTCTGCGCCCGATCGACTTTTCTACTAAAGACTTTAAAGACTTGGCATCGGTCGGTTTCGTGTCCCGCAGTCCTATGGTAATCACGCCCGGGTTTGGTTTCTCTTAGCAGGGATCGGAATGCGGATGGGTGTAGGCCATTTGAAATCTGGTTGGTTGCGAATGAGGGACATCAACCTTTCGTACGAGATATTTAGGGGGGTGAATTGCGGGGGCTCTCTCCTTTTTTGAGACTAGTCTTGAGGTCGCTTTCAATCTCCGTTATGACCTTTGTTGGGCTATTAGGCGACTTTTCCATCGGTTTATCTTTCCGTAGGTGATTTGTGATCATGACTATTGGAGTTCTTTGCTTGAATATTGTCTCCAGACGTTGGTATTTATCGGCACTTTGTATAACTCTTCCATTGTTGCTCGTAGTGCAGGGCGGTAATGGAAGAGGAGTGATGGCGAGAAGCTTTTGAAGTTCGAGAATTGCGTCCATGTTGTAAAATTCTATTTGTTGGGCAGCTTGCCCAGACACTCCTTGTAAGTCCGTATGGACTCTTCTTCGTGT